>SJYQ01094263.1:240392-270309 GCA_006410935.1 Redunca redunca | reverse complement strand
AAAAAAAAAAAAACTGTTATAAGATATGATGCCATCCTAGTTAAGATCCAACAGAAGTATAAATTTAAAAAATATTTTCCCTCTATTCACTTGCATCATACCAACCACTGTAGAGAACATGCAATGCTGCTCATTCACCTTTTATTCACATCTCCAACTACAGATGTACTCCCTTTTCCTGAAATCATTTTAACACACTTTGTTTACATAAGTCTGTGTGTGATGAGGCATCCTGACACATGAAATGGTCATGTTTTACACACCCATGTTCTCATCCCTAAACTCTGGGGCTAATGAACATCTTGCTGCAAACTCCTAAGCACTCAGCGCTGTGATTTTTGTAGTGGGGGTACCAACTATTTTAAGTCAAGAAGGCCTGTGTCCAGGAACGATTGGATCCAGGGATTTTTCATTATTGTCCAAAAATGCTTACTTTTCCTTCTGTCCAATCCTCATGTTTTTTATTTTATTTTTAATTTTCTCAATATGATGGCCAAAATGATTTCAATAAACCCTGACTTCTACCCTCTCTTTTAAGTGGATATATAACATTCATGTGGCACTAGTGGTAAAGAACCCGCCTGCCAATGCAGGAGATGTAAGAGACGCAGGTTTGATCCCTGGGTCAGGAAGCTCCCCTGGAGGAGGAAATGGCAATCCACTCCAGTATTCTTGCCTGGAGAATCACATGGGCAGAGGAGCCTAGAGGGCTACGGTCCATAGAGTCACAAAAGAGTTGGACATGACTGAAGCAACTTAGCATACCTATAGCATTCACACCTACATTTTAACCATTGTTAACCTCTGTCATTTTAATGTAATATTTCATGTGCTTATCATCATATTGCAATAAAGAAAATCCCTTTAAAGTACTGAGTTTAAAGGGATTGAAGTAAAAGAGTATGAAAACAGATTTGTAATAGAATCTAAGCTATCAGAAAATACCCTACATACACAATAGCCTTCATGTTACAGCAGAATGATATTTTGAGCAGGAGTACAGTAAATAATGGAGAAGGCAATGGCACCCCACTCCAGTACTCTTGCCTGGAAAATCCCATGGGCGGAGGAGCCTGGTAGGCTGCAGTCCATGAGGTCGCTGAGGGTCGGACACGACTGAGCAACTTCACTTTCACTTTTCATTTTCATGCATGGGAGAAGGAAATGGCAACCCACTCCAGTGTTCTTGCCTGGAGAATCCCGGGGACGGGGGATCCTGGTGGGCTGCCATCTATGGGGTCGCACAGAGTCGGACACAACTGAAGCGACTTAGCAGCATCAGCAGCAGAGTAAATAAAACCAGTTTCACCACATGCAAATTATGCTACAGTGAAGAATAATTTATTCACTTTCTTTCCTGATCACTATGCACCTTTTTGTGCTTAGAAATAATTATGTGAGGTTTGTTTCAAGTGGAGTGCTTCTCTGTGCTGCATTTTTTGGAAACATGGATTCCTGAGGTAATTAGAAAGGAAAGTAGTAATATCAGCAACCACAAGAAACACTTTCTTGTTTTTTATGTTCGGATGAAATTTCTACAGCAAATAACTTAGGTTATTAATTCTGCAACTTAGCTGTTTTTGTAAAGCTTAGTGTTCAAGAGTTGGTGTCTTGTGTTTTTCAGCTGCTGCTTCCCTTTGGAAAAATGTCTTAGTGATGAAGTATGGAAAGTACAGAGCCAGATGGCAAATGCTGCATTTATATTGACACTAAAGCACAGAAAGCATCTCTGGCATTTGCCATCCTGATAAGTGCACAGATAGCAGACCTGAACTCAGAGAGTAATGCACATCTTCCAGCTAAAACTGGTTTACGTGTGCGTCTGGCACATCCTATATGCCACCCCGTCTAGTGCTATCTTTATTCTTCCCAGTGAATGAGTCAGAATGGAAGTGGCATGACAGGAGAATAAGTGACATCTCAAAATGATGAAGGCAATAAGGGCAGCCAGACCAGGGTTAAAGGCAGCCCAAGTCTAAGTGGAAAGTATGTGAGAAAGGCTGCCCTGATAGCATTTCTGGCCAAATACTCTCAGCAGCTCTTGGAGATCAGAAACATGCCTGAAAGGTGGGTATTTGTACAAGCTCTCTTTGCTTTGATAAGTGGTGCACATGTCAAATCTGTATTTCAAATTATGCTGCACCATCCCAGGAGGGCATCATCATTTTCCCTCCTCTCCATTCTATTCTGCTAACACCTAGAATGCTGACATTCATCAGCCCAGATGACTCGGTGTCACCATATGGGGCCCTGAATTCAGACAACTGTCTCCTGACTTTGGAACAATTGGCAGCACTTATGCCATTTCCATGGCTCTGTGATTCTTCAGAGGTTGCATTCTCTTGGGCAGGAGGAGAAAATTTATATTTTCACTTAGTATTTTGAGCCATCTTTTATAAATCATAAAACTAACAGCATGGTACTCTCACGAGAATATTCATTGTGTCATGAATTACAAATACTTGCATGTTGTTGTATAACAGGTTGAATGCTATATTAGCTTTCAATGCTGCCCAACAAAATTGCACAAATTTAGCACTTAAAAAATCCCCACGTTGATGACCATATAGTCTGTAGGTCAGAAGGCTCAAGGGATCTCCTCAAGGTGTGGCAGAGTCACATTTCTATCTTGAATCTCCAGAGAGAATCCATTTCCTTGCTCATTCAGGTTGTTGGCAGAATTCTATTTCATTTCTATTTCATTCTGTTTAATTCTATTTCAACTCAGGACTGAGTTTTTCAAAGAGAATGCACTGCTCATAACAAATACCCTCTTCCAACAACACAAAGACGACTCTACTAATGGGCATCACCAGATGATCAATACCAAACTCAGATTGGTTATATTCCCTGCAGCTGAAGACGGAGAAGCTCTATAGAGTCAACAGCAAGAGCTGACTGTGGCTCAGATATAAAATCTTTATTGCAAAATTCAGATTTACATTGAAAAAAGTGGGGAAAACCACTAGGCCACACAGGTATAACCTAAATCATATACCTTATGATATACAGTGGAAAAGACAAATAGTTTCAAAGGATTAGATCTGATAGGCAGAGTGCATGAAAAACTATGGATGGAGGTTCATAACACTGTACAGGAGGCAGCTATCAAAACCATTCTCAGGAAAAAGAAATGCAAGAAAGAAAAATGATTGTCTGAAGAGGCATTATAAAGAGAGAGAAAAGAACAGAAGCAAAAGGCAAAGTAGAAAAGGAAAGATATACCCACCTGAATGCAGAGTTCCAAAGGAGAGATTTTTTTTAAAGGCTTCCTAAGTGAACAATGCAAAAAAATAGAGGAAAACAATAGAATGTTTTGAAAACAATAGAAGAAAATACAGAGCTCTTCAAGAAAATTAGAGATACCAAGGGAACACTTCATGCAAAGATGGGCACAATAAAGGACAGAAATGGTAGGGACCTAACAGAAGCAGAAGATATTAAGAAGTGACAAGAATACACAGAAGAACCATTCAAAAAAGATCTTCACAACCCAAATAATCATGATGGTGTGATCACTTATCTAGAGCGAGATACCTTGGAGTGTGAAGTCAAGTTGGCCTTAGGAAGCATCACTATGAACAAAATGAGTGGAGGTGATGGAATTCAGTTGAGCTATTTCAAATCTTAAAAGAAGATGAAGTTAAAGTATTGTACTCAATACGCCAGCAATGACCACAGAATCTGGAACAGGTCAGTTTTCATTTCAATCCCAAAGAAGGGCAGTGCTAAAGAATTTTCAAACTATGGCACTGCTAGGTCGCTTCAGTCGTGTCCGACCCTGTGCGACCCCAGAGACGGCAGCCCACCAGGCTCCCCTGTCCCTGGGATTCTCCAGGCAAGAACCCTGGAGTGGATTGCCATTTCCTTCTCCAATGCATGAAAGTGAAAAGTGAAAGTGAAGTCAATCAGTCATGTCCGACTCCTAGCGACCCCATGGACTGCAGCCTACAAGGCTCCTCCGTCCATGGGATTTTCCAGGCAAGAATACTGGAGTGGGGTGCCATTGCCTGAACTATGGCACAGTTGAACTCATTTCACATGCTAGCAAGGTCATGCTTCAAATCCTCCAGGCTAGGCTTCAACAGTACGTGAACTGAGAACTTCCAGATGAACAAGCTGGATTTAGAAAAGGCAGAGGAACCAGAGATCAAATTGCCAACATCCATTGGACCATAGAGAAAGCAAGAGAATTCCAGAAAAACATCTACTTCTGCTTCATAACTGTACAAAAGCCTTATCTGTGTTCAGTTCAGTTGCTCAGTCATGTCTGACTATTTGTGACCTCATGGACTGCAGCATGCCAGGCTTCCCTGTCCATTACCAGCCCTTGGAGCTTGTTCAGACTCATGTTCATTGAGTTGGTGATACCATCCAACCATCTCATCCTACGTCATCCATTTCTCCTCCTGCCTTCAATCTCTCCTAGCATCAGGTCTTTTCAAATGAGTCAAATGAGTCTTTGCATCAGGTAGCCAAAGTATTGGAGTTTCAGCTTCAGCATTGGTCCTTCCAATGAATATTCAGGATTGATCTCCTTTAGGATTGACTGGTTTGCTCTCCTTGCAGTCCAAGGGACTCTCAAGAGTCTTCTCCAACACCACAGTTCAAAAACATCAATTCTTCAGCACTCAGCTTTCTTATTGATTCAACTCTCACATCCATCATGACTACTGGAAACAACATAGCTTTGACTATATAGACCTTTCTCAGTAAAGTAATGTCTCTGCTTTTTAATATGCCATCTAGGTTTGCTTTGATTTCCTTCCAAGAAGCAAGCATCTTTAAATTTCATGGCTTGCAGTCACCATCTGCAGTGATTTTGGACACCAAGAAAATAAAGTCTGTCACTGCTTCCATTCTTTCCCCACCTATTTGCCATGAAGTGATGGGACCAGATGCCATGTTCTTAGTTATTTGAATGTTGAGTTCTAAGCCAGCTTTTTCACTCACCTCTCACTTTTATCAAGAGGCTCTTTAGTTCTTCTTCCTTTTCTGCCATAACGGTGGTGTCATCTGCATATCTGAGGTTATTGATATTTCTCCCTGCAATCTTGATTCCAGCTTGCGCTTCATCCAGTCCAGTATTTCGCATGATATACACTGTATATAAGTTAAATAAGCAGGGTGACAATATACAGCCTTGATGTACTCCTTTCCCAATTTGGAACCAGTCTGTTCTTCCATGTCCAGTTCTAACTGTTGCTTCTTGACCTGCATACAGGTTTCTCAGGAAGCAGGTAAGGTGGTCTGGTATTCCCATCTGTTGAAGAATTTTCCACAACTTTTTATAATCCACATAGTCAAAGTCTTTAGGATAGTCAATATATCAGAAGTAGATGGTTTTCTGGAATTCTTTCTTTTTCTATGAACCAATGGATGTTGGCAATTTGATCTCTGGTTCCACTGCCTTTTCTAAATCCAGATTCAACATCTGGAAGTTCAAGGTTCACATATTGTTGAACCATCACTTGAAGAATTTTGAGCATTATTTTGCTAGCATGTGAGATGAGTGCAATTGTGCAGTAGTTTGAGCATTCTTTGGCATTGCCTTTCTTTGGGATTGGAATGAAAACTGACCTTTTGCAGTCCTGTGGCCACTGCTGAGTTTTCCAAATTTGCTGGCATATTGAGTGCAGCACTTTCACAGCATCATATTTTAGGATTTGAAATAGCTCAACTGGAATTCCATCACCTCCACTAGCTTTGTTTGTAGTGATGCTTCCTAAGGCCCACTTGACTTCACATTCCAGGATGTCTGGCTCTAAGTGAGGGATCACACCATCATGGTTATCTTGGTCTTTAAAATCTTTTTGCATAGTTCTGTGTTTTCTTGCCACCTCTCCTTAATATCTTCTGCTTCTATTAGGTCCATACCATTTCGGTCCTTTATTGAGCCCATCTTTGCATGAAAAGTTCCCTCGGTATCTCTAATCTTCTTGAAGAGAACTCTAGTCTTTCCCATTCTATTGTTTCCTTCTGTTTCTTTGCATTGATCACATAGGAAGGCTTTCTTTCCTCTCCTTGTTTTTCTTTCGAACTCTGCATTCGGATGGATATATCTTTCCTTTTCTCCTTTGCCTTTAGCTTGTCTTCTTTTCTCAGCTATTTGTAAGGCCTCTTCAGACAGCCACTTTACCTTTTTGCATTTCTTCTTCTTGGGGATGTTTTTCATCACCACAACATGTACAATGTTATGAACCACCATCCATAATTCTTCAGGCACTCTGCCTATCATATCCAATCCCTTGAATCTATTTGTGACTTCCACTGTATAATTGCAAGGAATTTGATTTAGGTCATACCTGCATGGTCTACTGGTTGGTTTTCCCCACTTTCTTCATTTTAAGTTTGTATTTTGCAATACAGAGTTCAGGATCTGAGCCACAGTCTGCTTCCAATCATGTTTTTGCTGACTGTGTACAAATTCTCCATCTTCAGCTTCAATGAAAATAATCTATCTTATTTCAGTAGTGACCATCTGGTGATGTCCATGTGTAGAGTTGTCTCTTGTGTTGTTGGAAATGGGTGTTTGTTATGACCATTCACTTGGAAAAACTCCGTTAGCCTTTGCCTTTCTTCATTTTGTACTCCAAGGCCAAACTTGCCTGTTACACCAGATATCTCTTGATTTTCTACTTTTGTATTATAGTCCTCTACAGTGAAAAAGACATCTTTTTAGTGCTAGTTCTAGAAGGTCTTATATGTCATGTCATCATAGAACCATTCAACTTCACTTTCTTTGGCATTAGTGGTTGGGGCATAGACTTGAATTACTATGATATTGAATGGTTTGCCTTGGAAATGGTCAGGCATCATTCTGTCTTTTTTGAGACAGCATTCAAGTACTGCATTTCAGATTTTTTTGTTTGACTATGAGGGCTACTTTTACTGTGTGGATCACAACAAACTGTGGAAAATTCTTCAAGAGATGGGAATAGCAGACCATCTTACCAGCCTCCTGAGAAATCTGTACGCAGGTCAAGAAGCAACAGTTAGAACCAGAGATGGAAAAATGGACTGGTCTCAAATTGGTAAAGGAGTACATCAAGGCTGTATATTGTCACCATGCTTATTTAACTCATATGCAGAGTACATCATGCAAAATACCAGGCTGGATGAAGCATGAGCTGTAATCAAGATTGCTGAGAGAAATATCAATAACCTCAGTAATGCAGATGACACCGCACTTATCCAAAAAGTGAAGAGCAACTAAAGTCTCTTGATGAACGTGAAAGAGAAGAATGAAAAAGCTGGCTTAAAACTCAACATTCAAAATCTAAGATCATGGCATCACTGCATGCCAAGTAGATGGGGAAACAACAGAAACAGTGAAAGATTTTATATTCCTGGGCTTCAAAATCACTGCAGACAGTTACTACAGCCATGAAATTAAAAGGTGTTTGCTCCTTTGAAGAAAATCTATGACAAATCTAAATCTATGAGAAACCTAGACAGCATATTAAAAAGAAGAGAGATTACTTTGCTAACAAAGGTCCATATAGTTAAACCTATGGTTTTTCCAGGAGTCATGTTTCAATGTGAGAGTTGGGCCATAAAGAAGGCTAGCACTGAAGAACTGATGCTTTTGAACTGTGGTACTGGAGAAGACTCTGAGCATTCCTTATGCAGCAAGAAGACCAAACCAGTCAATCCTAAAGGAAGTCAATCCTGAATATTCTTTGGAAGGACCAATGCTGAAGCTGAAACTCCAATACTTTGGCCACCTGATGCGAAGAGCTGACTCACTGGAGAAGACCCTGATGCTGGGAAAGACTGAAGGCAGGAGAAGGGGCCAACAGAGGATGAGATCGTTCACTGTCATCACCAACTCAGTGGAAATGAATCTGAGCAAGCTCCAGGAGATGGTGAAGGACAGGGAAGCCTGGTGTGCTGCAGTCCATGGGGTCGCAAAGAGCCAGACAAGGCTGAGCAACTGAACAACAGCAGCATCCCCATTTCATTGCTGGCTGTTTAAAGCCACTTGAATTTTTTGACTCATGGCCTCCTTCTTCCATCTTCAAAGCCAGCAACTGTGAGCCAAAGTCTTCTCATACTGATTATTTTCCTGCTTCTCCTATCCTGGCTATATAATTTCGTACTGAGTCCTCTCTCTTCCTCTTTCATGTGCGTGCTAAGTCGTTTCAGTCGTGTCCAGCTCTTTGTGAACCAACCAGGCAATCCAGATAGCCCCTCCTTTGTTAAGGTCAGTGAATTAGTAACCTTAGTTCTCTCTGCAAAATCCCATTTGTTATGTAAGGTACTGTCCTCAAAGGTTCTGGGGACTAGGGTATAGACATCATTAACTGTTAAGTTAGGGTTTCCTTGATAGCTCAATTGGTAAAGAATCCGTCTGCAATGCAGGAGACCCCTGTTCGATTCCTGGGTCAGGAAGATCCTCTGGAGAAGGAATAGGCTACCCACTTCAGTTTCCTTCTTCTATCCTCAAAGGTTCTGGGGACTAGGATATAGGCATCATTAAGTGTTAAGTGTTAGTAGGTCAGTCGTGTCTGACTCTTTGCAACCCCATGGACTGTATCCCACCAGATTCCTCTGTCCATGGGATTTCCCAGGCAAGAATACTGGAGTGAGTTGCCATTTACTTCTCCAGGGGATCTTCCTGACCAAGGGATGGAACCTGGGTCTTCTACATTGCAGGCAGCTTCCTTACTGATAGATACTTCATTGAGGGTCATTGTTTGTTCTTACAAAAATCTCTTTAAAATATTTAGTTACATAAAGACTCTTTTTATGAATTACTACTTAAAATAACCCTAATCAGTGATAGGTACATAATACTAAACTCTTTCTTTTGACTTCTTTTCCTATAAAATACTAGTTATTGGTTTTTTTCTATCTAGTAAGGAGTTAAATTTCTGTAACCTTTGTTTCAGTCCCTGAAATTTCTCAGAGGATAAACAAAAAAAGAATTGTTTGACATTTGTAGCTTATTACTTTACTGTATTCATTTAAAGCATTCAAAAACCCTTCCAACAATCTTGAAAGGTTCTTCTAGAAGTCATCAGCTAATGCCATCCTTTTTGTTTCACCTCATCTACTTCTTGGCAGACATTATCTAAATTTAGCTATCCTAAGCAGACAGGAATCTGCGTGCTCATTTAATGACAATGAGGCTCGAAAGTTCCAGTCTATCATTTTTTTCCTCATGCATAACATACTTTACTGTCAGGAATTTTTTTGTTGTTGTTGTATTTAACCCAAAGATTTCCTGATCTAATTTAAAGTTTTTTCCACTTCCTCTTTTGAAAAGTAGTGGATCTATTCCTTAAAGTGTTCATGGAATTGAATCGTTCTTCCTAGCTCTTCTTTCTAAAAAAAAGTCTTTTTAAACCCAAGAAGTTTCAGTAAAATCAAAATAACATCCATTGGAAATGGCTATTATTAAGTATCATTTAACAATACCAAAATACATTTGTCAAAAGTATCATGAACAGAATCTTCATAAAAGTGAAACTTGGTGAAAATGTTGACATAAAACTTCAATTAAAGAATGCAAAACTATACGTAGAGAATGGACTTGTGGACACAGTAGGGAAAGGAGATGGTACGATGAATTGAGAAATAGCCTTGGCATATATACACTATTGGGTGTAAAATAGAGAACTAGTGGGAAGTTACTGTATAACACAAGGAACCAGCCTGGTGCCTGTGATGACCTAGAGAAGTGGGATGGGAGGTCAGAGAAAGGCTCAAGAGGGAGGGAATATATATATAATAACACACACATATATATATGTTATAATATATATATTATATATATGTTATATATAATATATATACATATATAACTATTACTTGTGTTTTTGTACAGCAGAAATCAACATAACATTGTAAAGAATTATCTTCCAATTTCAAATCTATTTTTGTGCCTCTAGTAACAAAGTAACAAAGGAAAAAAGTTGTGTAAGAAAATATGAATTCTTTTGACTCCACCACTAAATTAAGAAATGCACTTCAATTAAAAAACAGGTGTTGGCTAGCTCCTATGAATTTTTTCTGTGTCCAGGTGGTGTTAATGACAAGGAAATTCTACAATTTGGGATAAGAAATATTTAGCTGTGGAAAAAGAAGGATTCTAGGAAGACAGGTCAAATTCCTTCTAGTCTAGAGAATTCTACACTTAGGAATTCCCACAGCATTTTATCTAAACTTTATTGATGGAGCTTTTCACTAACTTTGTGCAATAATTTCACTGCATTGTGCAATAATTATTATGAATGAGTATATCTTCTTTGGAATAAACACTGGAATCACAGAGTCATTGATTTAAATCCCGATTTTAACCGCCCCCCGCCCCGCCGCAACCCGGTTCATGTCAAGCACATGTTACACAAAAGATTAAAACAGCTCAGTTTGGTATTCCAATTCAGTGAAGATAAAGGCTGTGTTTGAGATATTCATGGGTGTCACATGATCTTAGAAGCAGCTAACCCTGTCTGCTAGTAAATATTTATGGAAGAGGTAACTGCTGTGAGTTTCAAGCAAGGAGAAGGAAGGCAAGAAGCAGGGTAGGTGCTTCTGTAATGGGAAACAGCTTTACTAAAAGTAGGGAAGCAGGGAGGCAGGAAGCTTACCATTGAGGCGAAAGTAAAAGAAGATAAGTGTGGAGAGGTGGGCAGGAACCAGATGCTGGAGTCCTCTGTGTACTAGACTAGCTTAAGAATTCCGGATTTTTCCCAAAGTCTGTATGGGCTTGGGTAATGGTTTGTGGCATCTGTGGTTTCTGAATCTGTAAAGCAGAGATAGTGCCTATATCAGATGCTTTGTAGGAAAATAAGTAATATAAAATATGCAAAGAGCTATTAATAGATGCTACTCAGAGAGTAAGTATCTGAAAGTGTTAGCTACTTCCATGTCCTTTATTCTAGTCTGGGAGCAGTTTCAGTGGTACTGATCCTAAGACCATGCCTTCTTCACTGATGCTCCCACTGGTTCTTTGATTCTTCCGAGTATTCTTGACCCTCAGTTCTCTCTGGGGCCCCTCTGCCATGGAGACTGCATCCTCAGGATTTGGGAGAAGCAACTTTCCTTCGAAAGCCTTTAGATCTTTATGTAAGGATGAGCGACTCTTTAGGACAGAATGTGGGTAACTTACTCCTCAACAGATTATATTATTGTTTCAGTTTAAAGGTCTTTCCCATTGAGAAATGTAGAACATTTTTTTTTTTAAATTCTGAGCTAGAATTCATATAAGTGATACAAAACTGTTCTAGCCACTCTATTACTGAGCATGTGTGTTTGGATTTTTCCCCCTAATTTAAAGCTTCCCTAAGTTTCCAGGGGGCTCCCCTGGTAGCTAAGAGAGTAATGAATCAGCCTGCAATGAGAGACACTGAAGTCCAAGCTCTGGGTCAGGAAGATCCCCTGGAGTAAGGAATGGCTACCCACTCCAGTATTCTTGCCTGGAAAATTCCATGGACAGAGGAGCCTGGTGGGGTACAGTCCGTGGGGTCACAACAAGTCAGACACTGAGTGTGTCCAGAGCTCTCCATCTCCCTAGAAAACACAGAGAGCAGGTCACCTTTGTGCCACCCCCCACCAAAACAAAACCACAGGATATATGATACAGGGTTGAAAGGCTGATTTCAATCTCACAATCCCCTTGATGATTTCTCCCAGAGAGCCGAGGGATGCTTGTGAAAATGAAATTTGATGTAGTCTCCTTGATACAGTCCATAGGGTTGTGAAGAGTCAAACATGACTGAAGTGACTTAGCACACATGCATTTCTTATACAGGAATTCCCTAGGTAGGTAGTCCATTATAACTACTTTATACACTCCTCTTTGTGCCTCATACATTTAGTAAGCATTAACTAGAAAAGGGGGGGAAATATCGACCAATCTGGCCTGGCACTTACTAAAGCACTCACTATATGGTGCTAGTGGTAAAAGCCTGTCTGCTGATGCAGGAGACGGAAGAGACGTGGGCTTGATCCTTGGCTGGGAAGATCCCCTGGAGAAGGGCATGGCAACATACTCCAGCATTCTTGCCTGGAGAATCCTACAGACAGAGTAGCTGGCGGGCTATAGTTCATGTGGTCACAGAGAGTCGGACATGACTGAAGCGACAGCATGAACACAAATGATTAAGTATATACAAAGTTCATCCCATTTAAAAACTTGAAGTTATCTGGAGATTAAATCACTGAAAAAGAATGAGGCCAGTATTTGCAGGAATTAATAAATTCCAAGTCACAAGTTTGAGATGAGTAGTTTAAAAACTTTAAATAAAGGGGAGACAATGAAGTCCAAGAAAGTGCATGAAGAAGTTGAAACATAAATTGTATCCTAAAGGACAGGTAAGCAGTGATTTTGTTGTTGTTGTTGTTTTGTTTTTCCTTTTATTCTGATTTGATATTTTTTTTGATTGTTTTTATTTTTTTTATTTTTATTTTTACTTTATTTTGCTTTACAATACTGTATTGGTTTTGCAGTGATTTTTTAGTCACTCTGTGTATTCTAGGAGCTTCCCTGGTGGCTCAGAGGTTAAAGCATCTGCCTCCAATGTGGCAGACCTGGGTTCGATCCCTGGGTTGGGAAGATCCCCTGGAGAAGGAAATGGCAATCCACTCCGGTATTCTTGCCTGGAGAATCCCATGGACGGAGAAGCCTAGTAAGTAGGTTACAGCCCACGGGGTCGCAAAGAGTCAGACACGACTGAGCAACTTCACCTTCATGTATTCTAGAGAGGTGGTGCTAGTGGTAAAGAACCCACCTGCTAATGCAGGAGACATGGCTTTGATCCCTGGGTTGGGAAGATCCCCCTGAGGAAGGGCATGCCAACCTACTCGAGTACTCTTGCCTGGAGAATCCCCATGGACACAGGCGTCTGGTGGGCTACAGTCCATGGGGTCGCCAAGAGTTGGACACGACTGAAGCGACTTAGCACACACACACATTCTAGAGATAAATGCATGGCTGGGGAAAAGGAAAGTTAGCACCTTTCTGTGAATAAAAGGCTGGGAGCAAAAATATACAGAGAGCTTACTGAAAGGATCCCAAGTAACCTGCTGCATGATATGAAACCCACCAATCTTGGGAGATTAGTCCATTCCACTGTTCTCCACAAATTCATGAATTCAAAGGCTTGAGAATTATGTACCTTTTCCTCTGCCACAAACCTGCCAACAGTGTCATCAATTATTTTCACCAAGGACAATGATACAATAACCTTTCTATGGTTCAGCTGAGATTGATAATATGCCTCATAGATCCAGAGATAAAGACTTTTGAACAATGATTTATAGATGTAGATTCGCGTGCATTTTTCCAGCATCCCGCAATAATCATTATGCAGTTATTCTTCAGTTGTGAGCTGTGGGAAGATATATTGCACCATACATAAGACTAAGCAGAGCAACAAGACCTTTACTAAACATGAAATCATGAGCCAATTCCTGCAATAAAAAGTGATTCAGTGGTTCTTTAGCAGCATTCCCTATTTGGAAAGCTAGGTGAACGGAAGGAGACTATATATAACAGAATTAACCAGCAAGCCATTAAAGCCTCTAAAGCACAGGGTGTGGAAAATAACAGTAAAAATACCTTTTTAAGTACCTTAGATTAAAATGACAGCCTAAGAATTAAGAGACTAGACTAAAGCAATAGGTATGAATTTGAAAATATAATTAATTAGGAGACCTGTGAAACCAAACATCTGTAGCTTTTACTGTCAAAAGAGAAAAACATATACTATTCTAGAACAAATTATCTATCATCCATCCATCCATTGATCAATTTCTGTCGAAGTTTTAATTTTAACTTATTGCTTTCTGACATTGCTTTATTTTTCAAAGATGCCAGACTTTAGAAATCCTCAAGTAAAATTATTAATCGTAATATTTAAATTGCCTTAGTAGTTCTATTTTACATTCTCTCTAGATCTCAGTAAAAAAACAAATATAGACTATCTGTACTTCAAACCACTATGACTATACTTTTCCACATTTCACTGAAGAACAATACACATACAGAAAAGTGTTTATTTCATAAAGTACTCATAGCCAGACAATGAACCGGGACATAAATAGTGAAACAGTTCAAAAAATTCTTCAGTGAACATTAACTCTTCAAAAGATCAAACATCGAATCTTCTTAATCATTTATGATAGTAAATGCTACACATAAGACTCACAAACCTATTTAAATTGAACCTTCAGAATAATTTATCTTCTAATTGCCTCCATTAAATTTATTATTCTTGGAAGTCATTTCAACAAAAGCAGTGAAATCTCTCCTTGTTGTTGAATTAGAAAAATATCACAGAACTAGATCCTCAGTTGGTTTAGTTATATATTTCTATATAACAATGGTACCATGAACTTTGCAGGTGAAAACTATACATACATAGGCTTCCCCGGTAGCTCAGCTGTAAAGAATCTACCTGCAATGCAGGAGCCGCAGGAGACATGGGTTCGATCCCTGTGTTGGAAAGGTCCCCTGAAGAAGCAAATGACAAACCACTCCACACTCTTGCCTGGAAACCCCATGGACAGAGGAGTCTGGCAAGCTACAGTCTATGGAGTCTATGACTTAGCGACTGAACCACCACCACCACGGGTCAAGGGTCCAGGCATGGTTTAGCTGGGTCCTCTGGAAGGCCACAAAGTGTCAGACAGAACTCGGTCCTCATCTGGGGCCACCTGGGAAAGAATCTGCTGGTAAGCTCACAGTTACTGGCAACTTCTAGTTGCCTGCAGGCTACCAGAAGGAAGGTCTCAAGTTTTTGCTGACTGTCAGCCTAAGGCTGTCCTTAGCTCCTTGCCATCTGGTCCTGTCCATATGGCATCTTACAACACAGTGATTTTTTTTCTTTTTTTTCAAAGCCAGTAAAGGAGAAAGTCTCTTAGCAAGATAAATATTTCAATATCATGGAAGATAATCAAGCATCTCCTGTCACCTTTGATATATTTTGTTGGTTAGTAGCATGTTGTAGTGTTTTTAATCAGAGAAATGAAAAATTTAAACAAAAAGGTCCACAATCAAACCCCTCAAACAGCCTGTTGACATAGCTGGGATAGAATAAATTATACCATGGTGACTAACAATTCTCAAAATATCAGTGGCTTAAAACAGAAATATTTATTTTTTACTTAGACCTAGTGTTCATCACAGGTCAATTAGGAAACTAATTGGAGTCACCCTCTGTTAGGTTACACAAAATATACACTATATACACACAATATACACTATACATGCCCAATTTTCAGACACATGGTTTTAAACATAATCTTTCAGAAAGGTAATTTATTTTTTAATAATTTTATTGAAAAATAAATCTCATGTAAATATTAAAGCTCACTTCACATTTTCCAAATGAATCATTTTACAAGTAAGTTTGAGAAAACTACCTGCTGCATAAAATTACTCCAGTACATTATAAACAGTAGCATTCTGTTAACCAACATTGTCATGAAAATCTGAAGAACACGAAGAAAGACAGACATCAAATTAATTAACTATTAAAAAGAAAAAGAAAGGTAGACAAGGTAAGAAATGAGGAATTCTTGATAATTTATATTCCTTCATGCCTGTATGCAATAACGTGAGCTGGATGGCCACGCCAGATTTTTTTCAATGTGAAAAATATGATTATATAACTTCAAAAACTAATGCAATTATAAGGAGTTTCTAGAAATAAATATCACTTTCCTCACACAAAAATGTAATGAGTGTTTCTGTCCAACATGAAAGAATTATGCTGTCAAAAAGCCATTTGTTTGAATAATTACATCTTCACTTTGCTGAGTAACTGCTTCTCTTCAGACATATTACTAATAAAATTTCTAGCATTGGATAAAGTTATGTAATAAATAATGATAAAACTTGATAGAATGCCTGCCTTATATAAATCTGTTCTGGCAATGACTGAAAAACAGAACTTAAAATAGTCTAGTCAGATTAATTATATTAAAACTTTAAGCCATGAATGATGCTATAGATATTAAACAGGAATGTCAAAATAATCAATATATGGAAATGTAACTTACAGAAATTGCTTATATAGAAATTAACATTTCTAAGAATACTTTAGGTTCTGTATTTACCTTTTAAAGATCTGCTTTTAAATAATAGTCTATGGCTGATTACCATAGTTGTGTTCCTACTTTATTATCATGGTACCTTTTTTTGTCTTGGCCAAATTCATCGAAGGTTACAACCTACTCACCGCAACACCACATGAGGACTGAGGCTTAAAGTCTAAACAACTTTATTCAAAACGTGTAGGCCAGAGATTTAGAAAAAAAAAGGCTAAAACTATATAAGACAGGAAGAGTGAAGGAAGGGACTGAACTATGAGGAGAAATTAGAGGTCATCTGAAGGAGGCTAATCTGACATAGAAGATGATGCAAATATAATCGTGGGATAATTTAATGGGAACCTTGTAAAGACAAAAGAAGTTTTCATGGGAATGTAGAATGGTTTTCACAGTGTGGTTCCCAGAGCAACGGCATCAGGACCACCTAAGAACATGCTCAGAATGCAAGTTCACAGGCCCCACACGGACTCAATGAACATGAGTTTGTGTAAACTCCGGGAGCTGGTGATGGTCAGGGAGGCCTGGCGTGTTGTAGTTCATGCGGTTGCAAAGAGTCGGACACGACTGAGCGACTAACTGACTGACTGACCTCGGGCCCACTAAAACAGAACTCAGGGGTAGGAGCCAGCCAATGTCTGGTGATTCTGAGGCGCTCTCAAGTTTGAGACCCATTTGCTCCAGAGTGATGAAAACTAAAAGAGGAAAAAAGAAAGGAATAGTTCACATGTTGAATGCTACTGAGAGCTTGAGTGAGATGAAGACCTGAGTGTGTCCATTGGAGCTGAGCGTGGAAGTCACTGGAGATGATCACCCAAAGGCCAGAGATGCACAGATATGTCTGCGTGCATTAAGGAAAGTGCAGAGGCAATAGCCAGTGGGTGCACAAGCTCCCTTTCTATTCATCATACCACGAGCCTGCCGGACAAAACTTGGAAAGAGTTTCAGGAGAAGGTCTCTCTCCCTGTGGTGGGACAAACATTTATTGGACAAGCGAGAGAACTCAAGGGACTCTGGTCAACCATGTAATAATGAAAGTTCCTTAGCTTGGGATATGGCCTTGTAAGTAAGTAATTTAGGAGCGGTCACTTACTAATGTGATCATTATGAACTGGAGATATTTTGTGTTCTTTTGATGAGCTAGCCCAGTGCTGTGGAGAAAACTCTCTGCCAAGCCACCTAGAATGGGAAGAGACAAAGCAGCAAGGCAAGCCAAAAAGCAAGGAATATGCTTGTCCTTTGTGATCTTGAAACAGCAGACTGTAGACCAAAGTTTGTCTATATCATAAGGAAGTAAAATGTGTTGCTAGCTCAAAAAGATAAGCCAAGATTTTTTTTTTTCTATTCTAAAAATGGGAGAAACTAGACCATGTTGGTATGCTGAAGAGAATAATTCAGCAGAGAAATAATACTGATAATTCAGAACTGAGAGGGGACACTCAATGTAGACAAGATGTTTGAGGAGATGAGCAAAGACGGAAACTAGAGAACATGTAGAGGCAATTGTCACGAAGTTAGAACTAGGGAAGAAAAAAAGTCTAGACATTATAGGTTTTGAAGGCATTTATTCCTATCTGATACATTGATCATCTCTTGGTCTGAACCATCTCTAAGACTAGGGCTTGGCTGTGTAAGTCACCAAGTCTTCTGTCCACGGAGGGGAAGAGAAGCAGCATTGGGTATCAGGGTGCAAGCAGAATAAGATGACAAAACAGCAGCTGCCACACCCCTGGGAATTGTGTCTCAGGCTCGGTGTGTTTGCAGGGCAGCCCCCCAGTTCTGTGTGCATCACGCTATGCAGTGGTATCCATGCACTACACAGGGTCAGTGGACCATCGAGCAGTCCATTTTCTTGGAGGTTGCTAGATCAAAGTAAGGACTGCTTCTTGGCTTCTGTACTAGCAATCTCCAATAAGAGAAAATGGTTTTAATCCTCTTAGAAAAATGATCACTTTCACATAGGGCATGGCTCCTTTTTCAGGTCAAGATGCAGGAACAAAACACATTCTTTCTTTCCCTCTTAAGATTTTCTTCCTTCTCTTTCCTCCTACTTATGCACAGATGGTGAATGGAAGAGAAATGGCAAACTGCAATACTAAGAAAATGTGAAATTTCTTACTGAAGATTTTCATTTTTGAGGCCATTTTGGAGTTACAGTGTACATTCAGAGTTTATCTGGTTACAGAGTTGAAAATATCCAACAAGAATAGAAAGTATAAAAGTATAAAATAATGCAATATAATCCCAGCTATCTTGGCCCTTTAATGGAAATAGGCCAAGAAATATTGAGGATGTATACCTGATATTTAGAGGGAAAAGTCCATTTAGTTTTCCTAACCAATTGAAGCCCTGCATAATACATTAGGGCAAATGAATTTTTAAGTGCTGTTTTGTAGTGCTTCATTTATGTTGTTCCCTGTTTGTTAAGCGATTTATTGATTGTGATAAGTGAAAATAAGCCATAACACCATTTGCCTGACAGACATCTTACCAACAGTTATAAATTATGTGGAACCACTTGGAACATAACACACCATATTCTGAGTGAAATACAACTCTACAGGACATTACCCTCTCACTGTAAAATATTTAAAGAAAACCAAAAGCACCTGGAGCATGAGATAAAGTCTAAGTCCTCTTATTAATTTATATTTCAGCACCCTGAAGGCACTCTGAAACATACACTGAAGCGCATGGTTCTTTGATATTGACGCCAGGCTCTCTGTAAAAGTCCAATGACCTGAGGAATTAACAATGAAGATAAATGGCCTAGTATAGTTCAAAATAGACTTTGTGCTCAAATAAAGAGTTAAATTTGCCCACACTGTCTGCCAGAGATAGTTAAGAGAAGCATTCCTCTCATTCGACTTTGCTAATCATAGAACCATGCTGACTGACCTACCATAAATTCAGGCTGACTATGTTCAATTGGGCTCTCAAAGTTACTTGACAATCTTATTACTCATCTCTAGATGACAAATTAGTCTATCCCTTACAACTCAAATTCCAGATCTTCTCTCCTCTTCTTAAATTCTCTTGCCTGGCTTTCCCACACACTCTAGGTCTTCAGGTAGTCTTGCCCTCTTGTTTATTTACGACATTAATAATTAAGACTGTCAAGCGGAAGCTCTCACTTCACTTATTATATTTTATCTCTTTATTAAGTATTCTATGCTTATGGATCAAAGGAAAAAGTGATCCGCTTTTCCAATTAATTCCTATGGCATTTTTTTCCATTGATATGGTACTTATTTCCTGCTTGTTGTGCCGCAATTATTGCATACATGTTTATGCCTGCTTTTATATTACAGATTTCTTGTGCATAAAGGCCATGCATAATACTAAATAATATCTCCCACAGTGCCAAGATTTTACACAAACAATTCTCAACTAGTATTTGCTAAATGAATGTACTTAGGAAATGACGATATCCTGCTTCTGTTACCTTGATCTTTGTTTTAAAATAAAAGCAATGTGAAGATATTCTACAGACTGTGTAATTTATTTTCCAATTTAGAAGCCAACAAAAGGAGAAAACAAAGCTACCTTGTGAATAAAGGATCTCAGAGAAGGAAAAGAAAATTTTAATATAATGATAAAGATTAATGATTCTGATAACTATTAATTGGCATTTCTTTTAATTACCTTCCTGAAGGTATAGGCAAACACCCTAAGCTTGTTTGCCAAAGTGTGCATTTGGAACACAAGTGTCACTCAGGATGGTAAGGGGTTTTCCATAAAGAGAGCTTTGTGATCCAGAGGCTATGTTAAATAGTATGATCTCCTCCAGAAGATTCACATTATATAGTAAGCTGTTAAAGAATCTAGAGTCCTGCAGTAAAAAAAAAAAATCTCATTTAACCCAGCATTTCTAGAAATCAAAGAAAAATATTTTGTAAGGAGAAGGGGACAGCCTTTGTGGGGACCCTGGGAGTTGGTGATGGACAGGGATGCCTGGCGTGCTGCAATTCATGGGGTCGCAAAGAGTCGGACACAACTGAGCGACTGAACTGACTGACTGAGGGAACTCCACGCAGGGCATATATTCTCCATTACCCCTTACTCCCCACACGTGAGGCTGGATAAACAGACAGGATGTACCATCCTAGTGCCAACACCATGGAAATACAGCCATTATGATGCAGAATAAAGAAACCCATGAAGAGGTGTCTAAAATATATGACCACAATTATTCTTCCTACTGGTTAAAGGTGGTGGATATGGTATCCATAATTTTAAAATATAATCTTTATGTTTAGTAGTAGTGACTGATCAACAACAAAGTGTGTTTTTATTTTATTAATGCATATGAATTGTTTATCCATGAATATTTACCTAAATGATACATGAAATATATATATGCATATTTATCAACATATTCAGTATAATTAATTTTATCAAATAAGCCGAATCCTGAATCTTAATAATATGATATTTAACATCATTTTATTTATCTCCTAAAATCATTTTGTTTTTATGGGTGTTAATAGGTTTTTGCCACTCTAGTTAATTCTTTACTTGATGGATGTGAGAGTTGGATGGTGAAGAAAGCTGAGTGCTGAAAAATTTATGCTTTTGAACTGTGGTGTTGGAGAAGACTCTTGAGAGTCCCTTGGACTGCAAGGAGATCCAAATAGTCCATCCTAAAGGAGATCAGTTCTGGGTGTTCCTTGGAGGGACTGATGTTGAAGCTGAAACTCCAATACTTTGACCACTTCATGCGAAGAGTTGATTCATTGGAAAAGACCCTAATGCTGGGAGGGATTGGGGGCAGGAGGAGAAGGGGACGACAGAGGATGAGATGGCTGGATGGCATCACTGACCCCATGGTCATGGGTTTGTGTAGACTCCAGGAGTTGGTTATGGACATGGAGGCCTGGCATGCTGCGATTCATGGGGTCGCAGAGTCGGACACAACTGATCAACTGAACTGAACTGATCTATTAATCACATGCATGTTTTTTAGTATGCATGGTTTTCTTTTTATTCACAGTAGGAAGCCTGTTGCTACCATTTCTTCCTTATTTCTGCTCACCTGTTTGAATTAGTCTGCTATATCTTACTCTTATTTTCTCCTGCAAATTATGAATATTGAAGAGACACAATTTTTTAGCTTTTCTTCCAGCTTTACTGATATAATTGATATAACTGACATATAACATTGTGTAAATTTAAGGTGTATAATGTGATAATTTGGTACACAAATATATTGTGAAATTATTACCACAATAATAAGGTTAGCTAACCCCTCCATCACTGCACATAATTACCTTTAGGTGGAGGGGTATATTTAAGATCTATTCTCTTAGCAGCAACTTTCTGGTATGAAATCTAATGTTGTTAATTATAGTCACCATGCTGTATAATAGATCCTCAGAACTCATTCATCTTATAACCTTGATCAGCAACACACTTTCTCCATCCTCAGTCCCTGGAAACCACTAATCTACTCTCTGTTTACATGTTTTTGAGCATCTACATGTAAGTTATACCATGCAATATTTGTCTTTACCTGACTTATTTCACTTAGCATAATAAAGTTTCATCCATGTTATCACAAATGGTGAAATTTCCTCATTTTTATGATGAATATTCAATTGCATACCTATTACACATTTTTAATGCACACAATATTTTATGTAAAATATTGTCTTTTTACAGATGATATTCCAGACAAATGCACACTCTTTTTATTGTTGGAAGTAGACCACACACTATCTCACTTACTATGAAAGTGAAATGATGAAGAAAGAAAAACAGGAGAAAGAGGATGAGGATGAGAACAAGTAAAAGAAAAACATGGAAAAGAAGATGGCAATAACAATTGAAGATCTTTTGCAGTTAATATGTTTTCATAGGAACCAAAACCAAAAAAAAACAAAAAATAGTGATCAAGTATTATTCTTCCTCATTGAAAAAAAAGAAAGCAAACTGTCTTATACAAATATATGTAACACTCTAAACATAAAAAGTTAATCTATTGTTAATATATTTTACAGCTTTATGTCCTCTCATAGATTAGATTATTATTTAATATTTGGTGTGAATTCAAAATGCTATCACACCTATTTTACAAGCATCTAGGGCCTTTCTTGGCATCTGGAAACACACCTAATGTAACAATGTACAGTTCCTGCTATAATCCCCTCTGCACCCCTATCCCACTCAGACTCTTAATGGACACAAAAGACTGTTCAGGCTCTCCTATTTGTTGTTCCATCCCTGACTACTAACTGAGCAAGAGCTGTTCTTTAGCCAGCCTTCCCTCCCTTCCTTTCCCTTTCTTATTCTTTTTCTTTACAAACATTAAGTTTTTCCTTGAAAAATAAGACATTTATGCATGTGACAGACTTAAAAAAGTTTATGTCACCTGTATCTTGCTTCTACACGGATCTCAATTTTCCAATCTTGTGATATTTAATTGCAATGATAAATAAGCAGATGTGAGAAGCTATTGTCTCATTTTTCTTCTATAGGTACAAAGATTCTTCCTATGTACCTTTCCTCTGGGACTTGATTACATTTAAAATCAAGAAAGCATTTTTCTTTTTTTTTGGGCATTTTTTTCATAAATTTTGTCCTTTAATAAGTTGTTTCAGAGATGCAAACCTCTCTCTCTGGTTTACATTTTGATTTATAGGGACTACAGTTGTCTATATTTTTAGATGCTTATTTTCCTTTCTCTTTGATGTTCTTACCTCCAACTCACATAAACACAGCACTTCTGCAAATATATATATATTGAACAGCTACAGATTACTGATTAGCCAGAAGCTTTGTGAAATAGGAAGGAAAAAGTACATAAGAAATGTGGCTGCAGTATAAAAATTTCACTGAAAGATCTTATAGTTTGGCCCTACATAGAGCTTACTTAAGCATTATTAGAATATTTCCATCCCAGAAGACTATAGTAGAAATTTTAATCTTTGACTGTATGTAAAGTAATAATATATGTGCATGCTTACTTCTATGTGCATACATTATATGTTGTGTCCATAAGCATACATAAATAAATGTATAGTGTATGGGGGAGCAAGACTGACTCATATGAAGCTAGAAAAATTTACAGATCACTGAAAGGTGATAAAGTAATGTGAGATAAAATTTTGAAATAAATTAACATTTTTCACAAATTTTATATATTTGTAAATATACCTTAGGGCTTCCCATGTGGTTCAGTGAGACACAGGCTCAATCATTGGGTTGGCAAGATCCCCTGGAGGAGGGAATGGTCACCCACTCCAGTACTGTTGACTGGAGAATCCCATGGACGAGTAGCCTGGCGAGCTACAGTCCAAGGAGTAACAAAGAGTTGCGTAGGACTGAAGCAACTGAGCATGCATACACACACAGATATACCTTAACTCAGAGGTGGAAAACTGGTAACCTGCAGGAAAAACTCATCACACAAATTTATCTCAGAGGTTCTGATAACCATGTCAGTCATCACAGTTTCTTAAATTTAAATATATATGTATATATAATCACACATCCATAAATATTTAAATATATGTGGATGTTCATAAAATCTAGATACTTGGTCTCTTAAAACAGTCAAAGTCACTGGCTCTGAGCTCCCCAAAGACAGTGATGCCCTGGAGTGATGCTGCACCGTGTCCCCATGATTTTGAGGCATCCCCATCTTCCTATGGTGTCTGCTGGCTGGAGGACAAGTGTCAGCGGCCTAATGCTTTTAGAGTAGAGAATAAACAAAAAGAAACACTTCCAGCATCCATATTCTGCCAAAAATAAGAAAACAAAAGGTCAGCAGAGAGGGCCATGTATTTCAAAATACAGTGGGTGAGGGAGGGGAAGGGCATATGGTGGAAGCATAGACTTTCTA
Source organism: Redunca redunca (assembly GCA_006410935.1). Taxonomy (NCBI): domain Eukaryota; kingdom Metazoa; phylum Chordata; class Mammalia; order Artiodactyla; family Bovidae; genus Redunca; species Redunca redunca. The sequence continues at coordinate 246,407 of SJYQ01094263.1, read as the reverse complement.
CAGGTTCAATATCAAACAAGAAAGGTTTTGTAAGAGTAGTCTTGTCTGCTCTATTCATTTATCCATGCCAGGCGAAACTGTAAACTTTGCTTTAAAATATGTATCTGTTCCTGATTCCCTATCAAATCAGAAAGAATAAACAGAATATCTAACACTGCCAAATTCAAATTCCCCTTGCTTTTCATCTTACCCAACCGTACCTCTAATTTCACTACGTCTGTTAAATATGTTACCATGTGTTTTAACTCTCTGGCAGTGGTTTTCAGTATTTGCTACACACTAGAATCACCCAGGGCACTTAAAATGCCACTGCTATACCTTCACTTCTAGAGGTTCTTATTTAGTATGTATAGAATATGGTTTTTGCATTAGTTTTTTTTTTTTTTTAAACTCTCTATATGATTCCAAGGAGAAGGCAATGGCACCCCACTCCAGTACTCTTGCCTGGAAAATCCCATGGACGGAGGAGCCTGGTAGGCTGCAGTCCATGGGGTCGCGAAGAGTCAGACATGACTGAGCGACTTCACTTTCACTTTTCACTTTCATGCATTGGAGAAGGAAATGGCAATCCACTCCAGTGTTCTTGCCTGGAGAATCCCAGAGACAGAGGAGCCTGGTGGGCTGCCATCTATGGGGTTGCACAGAGTCGGACACGACTGAAGCGACTTAGCAGCAGCAGCAGCATGTGATTCTAATGGGCATTCACAACTAAAATCACTGCTCTAAGGATTGTGCTGCCTTTTAAACACGGAGTATATGCACCTTCTGCCCACTCTCATTTTGTGAATTTCATGATTGTATCTAGACACTTAACCTGCTTACATCTAATATGCTGCTGCTAAGTCACTTCAGTCGTGTCCGACTCTGTGCGACCCCATAGATGGCAGCCCACCAGGCTCCCCTGTCCCTGGGATTCTCCAGGCAAGAACACTGGAGTGAGTTGCCATTTCCTTCTCCAATGCATGAAAGTGAAAAGTGAAAGTGAAATCGCTCAGTCGTGTCCGACCCTTAGCATGGACTGCAGCCTACCAGGCTCCTCCATCCATGGGATTTTCCAGGCAAGAATACTGGAGTGGGGTGCCATTGCCTTCTCCTACATCTAATATAGTTCTTCATAAAATGTTATAGAACATGACATAGGGTGAGTTCTTCTGTAAGGTAACCTAAGACAAGGATTCCAGTGAAAGAATGTAACACGCGCTTGCAGGAATAATCAGAAAGACTGAGAGGACAGTGGAACCAGGGAAGAGAGAAAAACCGCGCACAGAGTCTTCAAAGCAATTCCTAGACAGCCTGAAACCATGAGCATCTCTGGAGAGTAAATTATATCTCAAGGTGATCACACACTTCTGCAAAGAAGCTGGGCTTTTGTACTCCTGTACCAATCATAGACCATGGGGGCTGGGGTGCAGAGAATGTTCTAAGACCTCTCTGTACTTCCAGCAACCTCTACCTGTGAAAAGTTCCATTGCAATCCTCCAAAGATTGCAGGAAAGCAGCTAGTAGCTGGGGGATGAGCAGAGGGAGCTAGAATAGGGGACCCTAGGGGGACCGCTCTGAGACACTGAACTCCTGCAGAGGGGGAGTGAGGGGCGTGTTGGTGTTGAACTAGAAGATCTTTAAGACCTTTTTTAGGTTAAAGAAAATAAAGCTACAAATTGCTGTTTGAAACAAGCCCTTTTGAGTCTTCATTTCCCAACTAATGTACATTTAAAGATTCTACTTTCTCCCTGCCTCAGGAATCCTTTTATTCCTGTTTTGGTAACTGCTTGATAGTTTGACAAGGATACTAATTAACACCTATGACTTAGTTCTTTTTATAACGATCAAGGAAGCCTTTCAGAACATTAATAAATAAAACATTTTTCACCACGGTACTTGTTCAGTCTTAATGCAGTGTATTTGTAATTAAATTTGGTGTCATGTAACATGACCAAAGAAGAGATATTATATTTTTATATTTGTCAAATATTTATTTAAATAATTATATTAATATGTAAAATAATGAATGCATTAAGCAAAAGATCTATTTCTAATTTAGCCTCTGTCATCTGTTTTAATTAGAAATCCCATAAAGGACTATGTAAGACTTATGTTCAGGTGATTTAGGCTTACAGAATTATTTTCTCACTTGTCGAGAACTAAGAGAACAGAGAGCAAGAACAGATTTTCAGGAAGTTTAAATCTTTTTGCTGAGGAAAACTATAATAAATGAAACACGTTTTCACCCAAAATGAAAAATGGTAACTAAGTAATTTACTTTAAAAAGGTATAGTAGTAATCTTAAGGATAATACTTTCAAGCACATTAAATTTGACTTGCTGAGACAGTAATGTCTTGGGAAAGCAACAATGTTATTAGAAATTCATCACAAAACCTCAACATTTAGCCACTGAAAATAAATCTAGGAATTCTGACCCAGTTTTCTCATCACAGTTCCTACAACTTTACTTATCTCTTTTAAAAATGTCTTAGTTGTTTTTTGCTATTGTCAGCAAGTTGTCAAAATACTTAGCCAAATAAGTAGGACAGGACTAAAACATAGTCAAAAATTAAATTCTCTGACACCATTTTCTTTAAATTAGTAATATAATGAAACATTGGGTTGGCCAAAAAAATCTGTTCGTGTCCTTCCATAAGACGAGAAACCTAAACAAAATTTTTGGCCATCCCAATACATTAATGTGTGCCCCTATGTGTGTTAGAAGAAGGAAATAATTTTATGTATCTATTTGCCTACTTTATGTCATATATATCATATAAATGATCTCATTTAATAGTCACAACAGTCCTAATACACCTGCTAAGCAAAATTCCCAGGGAGGAAACTAAGATTTAAACAAGTAAAATAATTTGTCCCTGGTAACAAAGCTATTTCACTCTGAGGTTGAGACTGAAATCTCAGTCTGTCTTCCTTCAAAATTTATGCTCTTTTTTGCTACACTAAGCAAAGAGAAGAAGGTATGTGGTTCAGAATCATACAAACACCATGAGACTTTCTGCCTTTTCTGAGATCAAATTCTACTTTTATGAATTCTGGTGTAATATTAGGTGAATTGAGTCCATCTTAATGGTCTTTTTTCTTTTGAAAATTTTTACTTTATACACTGCAATACACTGCAGTGAAGACAGTCATTTTAAAAAATTTTCTCTGAAGAGGCATCAGAAAATTTGTGAGAAAAAGGAAGTAAAGTTGCCAGCTGACCTTGTCCTCCAACCCGGTTCAAGAGCAAGAATGGAGAGGATTCATGCTGGCTTCCTGACATCTGAATTTCTTTATGCCTGGATAACAAATTCTGATAACAATCCACACTTCCTTTGTTACTCGTACTTTTATTTTTAAGAAAAGAAAACATGAAAAGGAATAGAAAAACACTGTTTCCTTGATTTTATCCTGGAATTTGGCAGCACTGACAGAAGCTTTTGTTTCCTAACAAAAAACATACACAATCTCAGGTATTCAGTGTTTTGAAATGACAACCGAAAGGAAGGATAGAATTGCTAGTCAGGATCTCAAGAGCAAAGACTGTCAGTAAAAGAGAGTGATTTTTGATGTGGAAGATAGGACTTCAGTATTTCATACTATGTAGGTGTCCTCTCTTCCAACATTGACATCTTATTTATGTTTTTGATTAGGAAACTGAGTTTCTTTCATCCTGTTCTAGAAGCACAATTTCTTCATTTGATCTTACTGAAGTGAACAAGGTTTCTGTGTGGAACACAGTGATGCCTGTGACAAGCACCTGCCAGGACCCAGCACTTCTCCTAGTGCCAATGATAGAAGAGTGAGCCAAACTGACAGTGACCCTTCCCCCAGGGAGCTTACAGTCTAAAGGGGAAAGCTGATGTATGTTAGATAGCAGTATGTATTCTGCAAAGAAAGAAAACACAGAGAAAAGGATATGAAGGGTGGGGGTTGAAATTTTAGAAAAGATGGTATCAGCTTCACTGATAAAGTGACTTTTTAATAAAGAAAGTGAGAATGTGAATATTATGGGGAAAAAAAACTTAGCTAATGGAACAACAACTACAAATGGAAACCTGTGAAGCACCCAAGTAGATAGGTAATGGATTGTATAATACTTATTTCAGTAGTCCCATTCAAAGGAATTTAAGTTATGAAACCTAGCATAATCATTAGTAAAATCCATTTCACTTGTAACCTGCCTTCACTAATCAAAGTTGTTTTAATTGCTGCTGCAAAAGGTTTGAATGTCCTTTGAGTGGCACATAGCTTAATTAAAAAGATGTTTGTCTAAGTTGTTTTCCAAGAACTTAGAGTGAGCTGTATCCACTTCCAGATGAGCCAGTTAAGATTAGATAGGACCACCGAGCCTCCAACCAGGCATGTGTGGATGTCCACGTGGTCAGCAGACAGCTGAAAACTCCACCCTCAGATTATGCTAAGTGTCTCCATCTTTAAAAGTGCAGAGGTCCATAACTTAGTTACCCCTGCACAGAACACTTGTCCAACCATCTTTCCCCATGCTCCCCACTCCTCAGATCACCTTGCTTCTTTATTCTTTACCCCATAAATACCTCCAAACCCTTGCCTTCAGGGAGACAGATCTGAAATTTACCATCTCCTCATTTGGCTGCCTTGCGAATAAGCCCTCTCTTTGCTGTAAATTTCAGTGTCTCAGAGTTTTGGCTTTCTGTATGTTGGGCAAAATGAACCTGGTTCAGTAAAAGTTACACTAGTGAGGAGAGGCTATATATTCTACTAAATTTGAAATACTCAAGGATATCATGCATAAGTTTCCTTTGCCGCAAGTAACTTAGAATTTCAAACAAGTTTAATTAAAAAAAAAAGAAAAGAAAAGAAAGGAAATGTTTTGGAAGACCTGTAGAGTATTTCAAGAAACCAAGAGAAAAGGGGCCACAGCAAATGCCAATATAGAAGGGAAAACAACCAACCAGAGACATGGAGCATTAATTACAGAAAATAAATCATCATCTCAACAAACTGTCACCTAAAGCAATCTCTTTGTATCTAGTCTAAAACAATTAAAGTGTAGTGAGCAGCCTTACCTATGACTGTGTTTGGCTCCATCTCTACCTCTCTGAGCTGTGACCTCCGGGTCCTGGTGAATGAAACAGCTATCACATTTAGAAGCAGAACATCTGAGTCTCAAATCCCCTTTTCACTAGTGCATTTTGGACAGGTTACTTCAACCTTAAGTCTACTTATTCAATAACCACCATAGTTCACTTAAATTACAATATTTTATTATTTTAGTAAATATATAGGAGCTCATTGATTGTGTTTCACTTGGAATTTGCCCTTAAAATAAGATCACTCAAGAAAGAAGTTTGGAGAGAAAGGACTGAAAATATCTTAGTGAAAAATCTATTTTTAGATAGTGGAAGAAAAATAAATGAGGAGGGTAGAGAAGAACCAGAGGAGTAAAAATAATCACAGAAAGTAATAGAAGACAGTTATTTAAAAAGAGCTAGAGATCAGTAACAGAAGCAGAAGATATTAAGAAGAGGTGGCAAGAATACACAGAAGAACTGTACAAAAAAGATCTTCATGACACGGATAATCACAATGCTCTGATCACTCATCTAGAGCCAGACATCCTGGAATGTGAAGTCAAGTGGGCCTTAGAAAGCATCACTATGAACAAAGCTAGTGGAGGTGATGGCATTCCAGTTGAGCTATTTCAAATCCTGAAAGATGATACTGTGAAAGTGCTGCACTCAATATGCCAGCAAATTTGGAAAACTCAGCAGTGGCCACAGGACTGGAAACGGTCAGTTTTCATTCCAATCCCAAAGAAAGGCAATGTCAAAGAATGCTCAAATTACCGCACAATTGCACTCATCTCACATGCTACTGAAGTAATGCTCAAAATTCTCCAAGCCAGGCTTTAGCAATACGTGAACCGTAAACTTCCTGATGTTCAAGCTGGTTTTAGAAAAGCCAGAGGAACCAGAGATCAAATTGCCATCATCCGCTGGATCATGGAAAAAGCAAGAGAGTTCCAGAAAAACATCTATTTCTGCTTTATT
>SJYQ01094263.1:194047-221178 GCA_006410935.1 Redunca redunca | reverse complement strand
TGAATCCACATAGTTTATATGAGTCCAACAAAAATACCAAGAGAATATTTAATATATACTTTTTAAAAAGTAGATTAACTGATTACAAAGTTACAGTGAAAACAAGTATGCAAGAAAAGCCATAAAAATTCTGAAATGTTAGAGATCATGTAATTTATGATAATGGTTACTCAAAATTCATTTGAGAGCTATAGTCATTTAAAAAATGTGCTGTAGTTTCATGATTAGGTGGAGAGTTTCAGAAATATGTCATCCTAAATAAGTGTCAGCAGGGAGTATGTGATAAAAGTGGTATATGGTGGCAAAGGTGGTTCAATCAGAAAGAAAAGAATTTTTAAGAAATAATTCCAGATAGATAAAAAGTTTAAACTTAAAAAAAAAGGCACAACCAGTCAACTAGAACAAAAAACGGAAATTTTACTCCGATCTTGCTTTAGGTAACTCCTTTTTAAAGTAAGACACAACATATAAAAACCACAAATAAACATTTATAATTTCAGCTAAATCAGAATTTTGCATGGCAATCATATTAAACTAAGTACAAAAACAAATAGTAAGACGAAGAGGTATATAATTACAACACATTGGTCATGGTACTAATTTACATTTTTTATGAAAGTTTTATTAAGGTATAATTCACAGGCCATACTATTCACTTAAAGTGTACAATTCAATGGTTTTTAGTGTAGTCATAGGATTGCACCATCACAATAATCAATATTGGAATATTTTCATCACCCTAAAAGGAACCCTGCATCCACGTGCAGTTACTCTTCATTTCATTCCAACCCAGGTCCCTTAACCCTAGGCAACCTTCTGTCTCTGTGTGTGTGAGCGCTAAGCCAAGTCCAACTCTGCAACCCCACTACAGCCTGCCAGGCTCCTCTGTCCATGAGATTATCCCAGCAAGAATGCTGGAGTGGGTTGCCATCTCCTCCTCCGGGGATCTTCCCGACTCAGAGAGCAAATCTGAATCTCCGGTGGCTCCTACGTTGGCAAGTAGCTTCTTTACCACTGAGTCATCTAGGAAGCTCCTCTTCCTGTCTCTGCAGATTTGCCTGTTGTGAGTATTCCATAAAAATGGTATATTACAGTCTTTTGTGACTGATTTCTTTGACTTAGCATAACACTTTCCAGGTTCATCCATGCTGTGGCATAGCAATGCAATCAAAGATTCATTTTCTTAATTGAAAAACTTTTTATTGAAAATATTTCATTGTATGAATATATTACATTTTATCCATTCACCTGTTGATGGACATTTGAGTTGTTTCCACTTTGGAGCTATTATGAATAATACAGTTTAAAAACATTTCTGTACAATGTTTTGTGTAGATGTATGTTTTCATTCATCTTGGATATATATCTAGAAACAGATATATGTGTATATATATATATATATACACAGATATATATATCTGGATCATATGTAGTTTTATTTTTTAACTTTTGAGAAACCATCACACTGTTTTCCGAAGTGACTACATGATTTTACAGAACACTAGAAGTGCAGGGGGGCTCCACTTTCTCCATATACTTGCAAACCTTTGGTATAATCTTTGTGAAGTGTTATGTGAAGATTTTGATTAGCATTTCTGTAAAGGCTAATGATGCTGAAAACGTGCTTATTTATCATCTGTATATTTTCTTTGGAGACATATCCAGATTTTCACCCATTTTTAATTTGAATTGTCTTTTTATTTATTAAGTTGTGCTCAGTCATCCCAACTCTTTGCAACCCCATGAACTGTAGCCTGCCAGGTTCCTCTGTGCCCAGGATTTCCCAGGCAAGAATATTGGAGTGGGTTGCCACTTCCTAAGTGTGAAACAGAGATACGGTGTGCAAGTATTTTCTCCCATTCTATGGATTGTCTTTCCCCTTTCTTGATAGTTTTCCTTTGAATCTGGCCTTCTAAACTCCCTTTTGCCAGCATGGAATGTCCACTCTATGGCTGCCCTGGGCTGGGGCAATCTGAGTCCGCATATTCTCAGCTTGCCTCACTTGGAGTAGAGCCTCCAGTTTATGCTTGGACAGGGAACGAGACAAAGAATCCCACAACCTCTTAGCCTCATTCTTTTCATAATTCTGTCTCTTAAATTTGGAATGGGAGAGAATGAGAAATGCCGGTGACCTGCCTCTCAGGTGAGATACTGCATCCCCCTTGATAGGGAGCCAAGGACACCTATAGGGTCCTCTCTTTGGCAGCACATACCTGGGGGGAGTGGAGAGGGTCATGACTCACGTGCACGGACATTCACTCTCCTTCATAATATTTGGTCAAACAGATGTGTTTTTGGTTTTTTTCTTCAAATAAATGTCTCTTCATTTATTTGATGTGCAGGACAATTTCCAACGATTTAAAAATGTGCTGTTTTTAAGATTCTCTACCAATTATTGTTGCCCTCCCGGGGACAGATCCATAAGGTTCTTAATGCCACCATTCAGGAAGTGACACTGTACTAACTTACTCTTCAAAAGGATTTAAAACTTTTTTAATAATTAAAAAATAATTTATCTTTAAGTTGTCCATTTTACCTGTATTGCATCTGAACCACATTATGTTACGTTTAGAAGGAACTTTTGCAATCATCTGCTACAATCATCTCATTTTATGTATGAGGAAACTACTCCTTTAATAACATAAAGATTTTTGCTGAGGTTCACACAGCTACTCAGTGCTAGAGCAAGTACACAATCCATTGCCATTCACACTTTAATGCCAGTGTGGGAAAGAAATCTTTATGCCAGTGTTCTAAACTCAGGGATGAGGGAAACACCATTATCACTGCCTTCTTCACGTGTGTATCATACCTTCATCACGTGCAACACCTTCTGCTTCATTTGCATGGGGTGCTAGGTGCTAAGAAAATAGGAAAACAGGGTAACGTCCAGAATGAGAATGCGAATGAGGAGGAGAGAGTTGAGGCCACTGTTGCTACAGCTTCCTCAGCAGCATGTCTGCTGTTTTTTTAAAGGGTTATTTTGGACAGACAAGGCAGTAACCCCACCAACTGAGGACATGAAGGAAATGATCTTAGCCACAAATTTTAGTCATCTGAAATACTCTCCCACGACTTTTTTCCAATCCAAATTTCCTTAGTGGTTTCAAAATATTTTGTACTAAAGATCATTTCTGACCCACTGAAGAAGTCCTGGGTTTGACTTAAAGGTACTTATATAACTACAACCAAGATTGATATGCTGGGGATTTAAGCACACTGATAACCGAACTGATGGCTGGAGATAAATATATATTTAAACTTCCAACGATTTCACCAATCCACTCTTAATAGTTTGATATCTACCCTTTCCCATTGCTACCTCAGGGCTAAAAGAAGCATATGCCTGCAGATGAAAAAAAACCCACAAAATTTTCCCATCCTTCAAGTTTCTGCCTCCCTCAGCCAGGCAAAATGCCCAGTTGGCCGACTTTGAGGTCAGGTTGTAAGACATGTTTATGTAAAATATCTCCTTGAGGCTAGCAGTTTTAATAATGTTTTCAGCTTTGAACTACTGCTGAGTTTTATTTTATTTGATCCTTGATGCAGCTTTTGAAAAGAATCAAAAAGCAACTAAAAGGTAATATAAAAGAAATAGAATAGGATAAGATAAAATAATGAAAAAGCGTGTTTAAAGGAAATGCATTTCTTAAAAGAAAGAAGAAAGAGAAATTTGAAAATAAAGAAGATAACATAATGAGGAACAAAAAATGAAGAGCAGAGTGAATACAGGAGAAAAACTGGAAAGTATAGGAAAGTAAATAAAATGAAGGGAAAGATCTAAACCTGTTAATTATACAGTTTTAACTGCTTGATTCCATACTTCCCTGTGCTAACATTTCTACTCCTGCTAATCATCATTTTTGGTGTTATTTTTGTCTGTTTCTTTTAGGCTGAAATATAAAGACTTGCAGGATGTGAATAATCAAGTATACCTCTTAGATAAGTTTGTGTTATCCTTCCAAAATTCAAAATAGCATCCATTGCAGATTTACTATTATTTGTCAAACAAAACTTTTGAAGATAAATAAATGATATAATGAATGACTAAGCTAATAGTACTAGCCTAGAAGAAATTTTGTTGAAAAAATATTTAGATTAGAGTAACTGCCTCTTTTTCCTTGTACCAGTTCTAGATTTTGTCAGGGCCTGCAGTGCAGGAGACGTGGGTTTGATCCTTGGGTCAGGAAGATCCCCTGGAGGAGAAAATGGCTACACGGCTACCCACTCCACTATTCCAATATCAACAGTAAGAGAGACTCTACCTGAACCTAAAAATGGGCTCAATTAAAAAAAAAAAAAAATAGAGGTGGGGTATAGAACCTTGGGAGAAGTGAAACAGTACTTTACAGATCGCTAGATGATAGAGGTGATACTTGATAGAGTGTGGGTAGGTAGCTAGAACCCCTGGAAATAGCTCTGTCCCAGTAGAACGAGGAAGCTGATGTTCATAAAGCATCCATGGAGTGACCGGCTTATCAACACTAACCCTCTGTTACTTCAACCCCTTAAACTATTGCCTGTAGCTTCAAGACTTTCCAAATTCTAAGCTGGAAATTTTGGTTTTGGTGATTCCTAATCTTGGGCTTCCCTGCTGGCTCAGGTAAAAATCTGCAGGAGATGTGGGTTCCATCCCTGGGTCAGGAAGATCCCCTGGAGGAAGGCATGACAACCCACTCCAGTATTCTTGCCTGGGAAGTCCCATGGCCAGAGGAGCCTGGCAGGCTACAGACCAGGGGGTTGCAAGGAGTTGGACATGACATAGTGACCTCCACCACCACCACCAGTGTAATAGGGATTCGAGGAGCCAAACTAATGTTCTAGTTCCTTTCTCACCTTTCACTGGAGATTTGATCTTATTCTCCACGTTAGTGGCTGGCCTGGCCTGTTCAGGGCTCTAGAATCTCTGAGACCTTACCTCATTCTTCTGTTTTCCTGGATGCTTGATGCTTCTCTGTGGCCCAATCCCTATTCTTCCTGGTCAGAACTCCCTGCCGCCACAGTCACATCTACCTGGATTTCAAACTACTGCCACATGTCAGGCAGGTCTAATGTGATGTCTCCTATCTGTTGTGAGCAGGCTGCTTTCGGAGGCTCATCACTGATCCCCACTTTCCTCTTGCCCAACCTTCCACCACTGCTTGCTGACAGCAACCCTCATTCTACTGCCAGGACTCTGTCTGACCACAAGCCTGGTGGTCCCTTCCTGCCACCACCCAAGCCAGGATTATAACATATTGAGACACTGGGAAGAGCTCGAGATCCGTTCACATCACAGTTTTAGAAAGAAGGATGATAGAAAGCATTGTCATAAACTGTCATTAGTAAATGCTGGAGGAAACATGGGAATCTTCAGTGAGTATATTACAAGGGATCTGGAAAAACCACTCATGTAGAAAACTTCGTTTTTCAACAACAGCAAGTATAAGTAAATGTACACATTTCTCATTATTCCATTTGACACAAATATATTTTAAGATAAGCATTTAAAATGCCCCTTAAAGATAAGTGGAGTGCAATGTGTGGAGATACTGAAGCCCCCCCTCCTCTTCTCCCCCCAACCCCTGCTGCTCAAGAGATGCTACTCTTGCCTGAGGAGTAGGGGGCAGAGTTGTTTCTGCTTTCGGAAATAGAAATAATACTGCCAGAAGCAAAAAGTCTCAGTGTCCACATTGTCTTTTCACCTAACCCAACATTTCTCTGAAAGAAAGATGTTATACAGCTAAATACCAATCTAGACCCTTTCCCACATTAAGCACTTTCTCTTTTCAGTGTGGGTGCAAAGACAACCTTTACAGGAGAAGCCTCACAAACAAGGTTGTCTTGCTGCTAATGATCATATCCTCAGTGTGCCCAGCTTTAAAGGATTTAACAAAACCTCTCTGTACCCCTTAACTGTACCCCTGTGGCTGCCCATAGGGGTCCATGCCCTGCATAAATAACAGGCTTCTTCAGATTCCAAGCACCTTTCTATTAGAGAAATTTGCCGTGTCAAGAAAGCTACAGGAGGTAAAAGCCAGTGGTTCTGTTCTTTTGCATTGCTCTCTATTCTAACGTGCAAAATAGCACACTTCAGTCCTTACGGAAGAAAAGTAATTCAAACATGTTTTATGATAAAGTCTTATATTAAGAGTAAAATTCATTATAAAGCCAGGAATAAACAGAATATCAGAAAATGTCCCCCATATTTGGAAAGAAGTGCACCAAAGGAAAGCTTATAAGGTTTTTGGTCTCTATCAGTCATCTTTATTTTATTGATCTATTCACCTAATTGGAGAGTCAGGAATAAATCTGTTTTGTTCAGAGGTAGCCTTGTGACTGAGACAAGTGAGAAGCAAGGGCAGTATCATACAATCAGGGCAACCCATTTATCAAAACTACTCTGATAAAGAAAATAAACTGAACTACTTGTGCTATTAATCATGGCACAAATATAAATAAAATCAGGGTCAACACCTGCTATTCTTATATTGTCCTCAGAGGGAAAAGTCAAGTAAAATAAACAGACTAAACTGATCATATTAAACATAAGTGATGCAGGCAAATATTTTACATGTATTATAAGTAAATTTTAAATATGTGTAAGCACTTCCCCTTGAGCTGCTTCTCAAGTGTATTAATTTTCTGTATCTTTTTTTTTCTAACCTGCTTCCTTATGTCCTATGACATAGTAACAGGATGCTTAAACTTGAGACAGAGGCAGAACATAAAACACCAAAATAATTTGTCCTTCACTAGGTGACAGTTATCACTCAACTGACTGATTGACTAATGACTTGGCAGTCAGTGTGGACTTGATACCAACCAGTGAACTGCTTATGCCATGACACAGTAGGGACTTGTTACCAGCTAGACAGAAGTTTGACACTATTAGAAGGAAGATTTCTGTGCTTACTTCTCTCTGACATGTCTATGATAGCCAGGTAGATTTTTAATTTTATGTAAATTGTGTTCTGCCCTATAAAAACAAAACAGAGTCAGCAAGGGGACCCATCTTAGCCGGAGGGTGAAGCATACTGATTGACCAAGCATAAGTAGCATTCCAAGATGCTCTTCAGATAAGAAATATACTAAACTGTAGACATTCAGAGCAGATTTCTGCAAATGTCTGCATTACGAATGCTTTTTATTCATGTTCTCAAATAAATGAAATAAGTTAATGTACAAAAATATAAATGCCAAAGCTTTGCAGATTAAACATGTGTGTGTTTTATTAATGTTGGTTTTCAAAGGAAAGAAAATTTAGAAGAACTGAGTTATAGTTGATTGGTGGTTATTGATAGTCATTCAATTATTAGAACATATTACAGGCACTCAGACTTATAGCAGTTTAATAAAAATAAACATGCTTAAGGGTCTGCTGGAAGAGGAAGAAGCCCTGTTAGTTGTCTTACATTTGCAAAAGTATACATTCTTACCTCTGGGAGGATGGTGGTGCTAGTGGAAGCTTGGGAGCCAGGTATCAATAGCAGAGCCACCCCATCACCATGTAACAACTTACCTCTGGATTTCTTCCAAGGACAAAAATAAACTTTGATTTAATTTGTGTCTCTGTACATTCCAATCCCTTTTTAGTAGCAGTCTATCCTGTCCCTTCATTAATACAATTTCTAAACACTGTCTATATTTAGAGAAAGCCTTTAACAAAATTCAACATCCATTTATGATAAAAACTCTCCAGAAAGCAGGAATAGAAGGAACATACCTCAACATAATAAAAGCTATATATTACAAACCCACAGCAAACATTATCCTCAATGGTGAAAAATTGAAAGCATTTCCCCTAAAGTCAGAAACAAGACAAGGGTGCCCACTTTCACCACTACTATTCAACATAGTTTTGGAAGTTTTGGTCACAGCAATCAGAGAAGAAAAAGAAATAAAAGGAATCCAAATTGGAAAAGAAGAAGTAAAACTCTCACTGTTTGCAGATGACGTGATCCTCTACATAGAAAACCCTAAAGACTGCACCAGAAAATTACTAGAGCTAATCAATGAATATAGTAAAGTTGCAGGATATAAAATCAACACACAGAAATCCCTTGCATTCCTATACACTAATAATGAGAAAATAGAAAGAGAAATTAAGGAAAAAATTCCATTCACCATTGCAAATAAAGAAAAAATACTTAGAAATATATCTACCAAAAGAAACTAAAGACCTATATATAGAAAACTATAAAATGCTGGTGAAAGAAATCAAAGAAGACACTAATAGATGGAGAAATATACCATGTTCATGGACCGGAAGAATCAATATAATGAAAATGAGTATACTACCCAAAGCAATCTACAGATTCAATGCAATCCCTATCAAGCTATCAATGGTATTTTTCACAGAGCTAGAACAAATAATTTCACAATTTGTATGGAAATACAAAAAAAAAAAAAAAAAAAAACACCGAATAGCCAAAGCAATCTTGAGAAAGAAGAATGGAACTGGAGGAATCAACCTGCCTGACTTCAGCCTCTACTACAAAGCCACAGTCATCAAGACAGTATGGTACTGACACAAAGACAAAAATACAGATCAACAGAACAAAATAGAAAGCCCAGAGATAAATCCATGCACCTATGGACACCTTATCTTCGACAAAGTAGGCAAGAATATGCAAGGAGAAAAGACAATCTCTTTAACAAGTGGTGCTGGGAAAACTGGTCAACCACTTGTAAAAGAATGAAACTAGAACACTTTCTAACACCATACACAAAAATAAACTCAAAATGGATTAAAGATCTAAACATAAGACCAGAAACTATAAAACTCAGAGAGGAGAACATAGGCAAAACACTGACATACATCACAGCAGGATCCTCTATGACTCACCTCCCAGAATATTGGAAATAAGAGCAAAAATAAACAAATGGGACCTAATTAAAATTAAAAGCTTCTGCACAACAAAGGAAACTATAAGTAAGGTGGAAAGACAGCCTTCAGAATGGGAGAAAATAATAGCAAATGAAGCAACTGACAAACAACTAATCTCAAAAATACACAAGCAACTCTTGCAGCTCAATTTCAGAAAAATAAATGACCCAATCAAAAAATGGGCCAAAGAACTAAACAGACATTTCTACAAAGAAGACATACAGATGGCTAACAAGCACGTGAAAAGATGCTCAGCATCACTATCAGAGAAATGCAAATCAAAACCACAATGAGGTACCATTTCACGCCAGTCAGAATGGCTGCTATCCAAAAGTTTACAAGCAATAAATGCTGCAGAGGGTGTGGAGAAAAGGGAACCCTCTTACACTGTTGGTGGGAATGCAAACTAGTACAGCCACTATGGAGAACAGTGTGGAGATTCCTTAAAAACCTGGAAATAGACCTGCCTTATGAGCCAGCAATCCCACTGCTGGGCATACACACCAAGGAAACCAGAATTGAAAGAGACACGTGTACCCCAATGTTCATCACAGCACCATTTATAATAGCCAGGACATGGAAGCAACCTAGATGTCCATCAGCAGATGAATGGATAAGCAAGCCATAGTACATATACACAATGGAGTATTAAACAGCCATTAAAAAGAATACACTTGAATCAGTTCTAATGAGGTGGATAAAACTGGAGCCTATTATACAGAGTGAAGTAAGCCAGAAAGAAAAACACCAATACAGTATACTAATGCATATATATGGACTTTAGAAAGACGGTAATGATAACCCTGTATGTGAGACAGCAAAAGAGACACAGATATATAGAACAGTCTTTTGGATCTATGGGAGAGGGCGAGGGTGGGATGATTTGGGAGAATGGCATTGAAACATGTATAATATAATATATGAAACGAATTGCCAGTCCAGGTTCGATGCATGATACTGGATGCTTGGGGCTGGTGCACTGTGATGACCCAGAGGGATGTTATGAGGAGGGAGGAAGGAGGGGGGTTCAAGCTGGGGAACACGTGTATACCTGTGGTGGATTCATGTTGATGGCAAAACCAATACAATATTTTAAAGTAATTAGCCTCCAATTAAAATAAATAAATTTATATTAAAAAAATAAAAATAAATGTGTGTATTCTAAAAAAGAAATAACAGTCTTACATGTTTTTTAAAAATACATAAAGATTATTATATCATAAATGCCATTCAATTTCCATCTGTTTACCCTAAACAGCACTGCAATGACCATCTCTGCACATTTTCAGTCTGTACCTTTGCAAGAGTTTTGAGTTTCTCAGTTTACACTAAAGATGTAAGATATATGTGTGTGTGTGTGTGTGTCTATACATATATGAGCTTCCCAGGTTTGTCAATGCTAAAGAATGTGCCTGCCAAGCAGAAGACATGGGTTCAATCCCTGGGATGATACCCTAGAGAAGAAAATGACAATACACTCCAGTATTCTTGTCTGGGAAATCCCATGGAAAGAGGAGCCTGGCAGGCTACAGTCCAAGATGCTGCAGAAGAGTTGGATGCAACTTAGCAACTAAATAAGAACAAAATATTTATATATATGCATATATAGACATCTCTTCACTAAGTAACCGCCAAACTGTTTTACAGAATCTCATCTCCTGTTGTCATTGCAACAGCAGTGAATGAAGGTCCCTCTTCCCAACATTTTTGCCAGTACTTAATATTAACTAATTTTATAACTTTTTGGTCAATCTAGTAAATAGAAATTTGTATATGCAACTTTTTTTTTTAATTCTTATTTCTTTCAGTTTACTCTGGTCACTCCTTTTCAGTCTTCTTGAAATGAGCCTTTATCTCATTTTTTCAGTTATTTTTGTTCCTAAAAATATATAGAAATGTATCACTTTTCCTAAGTGCTAAATTAAATATATTTCATATATTTTGACACACAATGCTTTCCTTGCCATTTGGTTCTTAAANCAAACTATACACATATACTTAATAAAAGGCTTACTAACATTGCTATTGAATTTTTCTATACTTTTACATATATTTTATGTGTTGGACACAACAATTTTTGAGCAAATCCTCTAAAATTTCCAGTTCTTGTTCATAACATATCCCCACCCCCCCACCACTCAACAGGAATAAATATCACTTTCCAGGATCTAGAAGCTAAACTGATACTCAGAGCTGTGTTTCCTGTTTCTGTAATTTTTCCTCAATACTCTTAAATATAGTTTATGATATATACCTAAGTGAAAAGGGCTTCTCTGATAGCTCAGCTGGTAAAGAATCAGCCTTCAATGCAGGGGACCCTGGTTCAATGCCTGGGTCGAGAAGATTCACTAGAGAAAGATAGACTACCCACTCCAGTATTCTTGGACTTCTGTTGGCTCAGCTAGTAAAGAATTCACCTACAATGCGGGAGACCTGAATTTGATCCCTGGTTTGGGAAGATCCCTGGAGAAGGAAACAGGTAACACTCCAGTATTCTGGCCTGGAGAATTCCATGAACTGTATAGCCCATGGGGTCACAAAGAGTCAGACACGACTGTCCCTTTGAGGAGATGCAAATTCAGCTATTCTATTGCTACAGACATTGCTTAAGAAAAGAATTTTTAAATGTATCATTTAATTAAGAAACACTCTCTAGGAAAATGCAATTACTATGAAATAGAATAACACTTTTAGATCGAAAAACATTACTTATACGTTTTAATAAAAAAAGAGAAAAATATTGGTTCATTAAAATATTTCTTCCCATTAATTTCTTCTTTGCATTTTCTGACCAATTCCCTGTAAATTATGGTTATTTCATGGTGAAAAAGCCTAATTAAAATGCAAAGTGCAAAAGAAGGACAGGATTTGGCTGACATATGTAAATGCAAATAAAAAGTGTTCTGTAGGGAAGTGAGACTTCATTGAAGGTGACACGCTTGTGGAAGGAAGACATGCTGAGCAAGCACCTCAGCTAAACAGGCAATTTGGGGCAGTGCCATAAGCTGTAGGCATTTTAGAAAAAATACATTGAAAAGGTAATTGGGAACAGCTTGGATAATTAGACCCCAAAACAGCATCAATCTTTAGGCCTGAGAAAGCAGAGGAAAACAAATTGGCAATCAATAAGAAATGGTGATGATGCAAAAGCAACAAAAAACACATAAGGAGAAACACACCTTGCTTTTAACTTGTGAGCAAATAGCATTATGAAAGTCTGTTTTTAAGTCAGATGTATACAGATGTGGATTTATACATTCATGTGTGCTCCTTTATGTGTACTTGTGCAAGAGAAACATGTATTAACACAAAGTAAACTGTCTTGGAAACAAAGTGGTGTTCTGTAGCACTCAGATATTTTAAAAAAAGGGATTCTAAAGGAATCTCTCTTCCCTATAACAAAAATTGTGTTTGGAAACCAGGACAACGAGACTGTACAATGCAAGATCTCCTAATAGGTGCATGCAAAAATCTCACACGCTCTTAGTCCCAGCACAGAGGCAATAATTTGAAAGGAGCCTCAGTTAGACCCACTGCTAGTCCTGGAGGGCCCCCTCAAGAGAGGGAGCAGAGGACTTTCCCCGAGAAAACAGACATTGGCAGCAGCCATTTTTAGGAACTCATTCTAACATGAGGACACTGTTTGGAAAGAGCCATTTTGGAGTCTTCTCTCTGGCCTATTAGTGCCAAGGGCTTACCAGCTCAACAGCAGGTCAGCACCAGTCCTAAGACCCCCCAAGGCAAGCAGACAGCCATTTGGAGACCCAGCCCCACCCCCACCAGTGGGCCAGCCTCCACTGCATGAGGAAGGCCTAGCAGCAAACTGGTCCAGAGGCCAGTTCCACCTCCTGGCACGCCCACAGCATCTGGCCTCATCACGAACAAAAGGGCTCACCCAGCCCACACAGGGGGCACCCCTGGAGTACATAACTCTGGTGGCCACAGGGAAAGGTGCTGTTAGTCCCCATAAAGATTTCTCCTCTATAAAGGCACCGCAAAAAAATCAGGAAATGCAAACAACACACCTAACACACAGAAATAAACACGGAGAACTAGGAAGAATGAGGAATATATTACAGATGAAGGGATAAGGAAAGCAACCATTAGAAGTTGCATGCAAATTATTTTAAAAAAAGAGTTCAAGGTAACGATCATAAAGATACAAAACAACAGTGAAGGAAGTTATTAGCAAATGAAAAGGCAGCCTACTGAATCAGAGAACATATACAAGTGCTATATCTGATAAAGGATTAATATCCAAAATATGTAAAGAACTCATACAAATTCACATCAAAAATACAAACAACCCAGTCTGAAAATGGGCAGAGAACCTAAATAGAAATACAGATGGCCAACGGACATGTAAAAAGATATTCAGCATGGCTAATCATCAGTGAAACACAAATCAAAATCATAATGACATATCACCTCACACTTGTCAGAATGGCTATTATCAAAAAGACAATAAGTGTTTTTGAGGATATGGAGAAAATGGAACCCTCGTGCACTATGGGAATGTAAATTGGTGCAGCCACCATGATGAAATAGAATGGAAGTTCCTCAAAAAATTAAAAACAGAACTACCATATATGATCCAGCAACTCCACTTCTGGGTATTTGACAAAGAAAACAACAACAACAACAAAAATACTAGTTTAAAAAGACCCATGTGGGACTTCCCTGGTGGTCCAGTGGTTAAGAACCCAAGTGCCAATGCAGAGGACAGTTTTGATCCCAGGTCCGGGTAGATTTCACATGCCACAGAGCCACTAAGCCCATGAGCCACGGCTACTGAATCCCACATGTCCTAGAGCGCATGCTCTGCAACAGTGGAAGCCAAAGCAGTGTGAGGCCCAAGCTCAGCAACTAGAGCTCGGTCCTACTAGCTGCAAACAGAGAAAGCCACACACAGCAACAAAGTCCCAGAGCACCCCAAAATAAATAATCAACATTTAAAAATAAATAAAAATAAAAAGATACATGTGTAAAGTGGATAAACAGTAAGGTCCTACTTCATAGTACAAGGATCTGTATTCAATATTCTATAAAAATCATAGTGGAAAAGAATATGTATATATACGTATAACTGAATCAGTTTGCTATACACCAGAAAATAACACAACACTGTAAATCAACTATACCTCAACTAACAATAAACTAGAAAGATCCGTGTACCCCAGTGTTCAATAGCAGCACTATTTACAATAGCTATCAAATGGCAACAACCTATGTGTCCATTGATAGATGAATGAAAAGAAGATGTGGTGTATACACACACACAAACACACACACATATATATTTATTTACATATATAAATATATATACTTCCTATGGCTGAGTCAGATTCCATATATATATGGAATTTAAAATTTTTTAATGAAATCTTACCATTTACAACAACATGGAATGGACCTAGAACATATTACGCTAAGTGAAATAAATCAGACAGTTAAAGATTATACTGTATAATTTCACTTATACACAAAATCTGAAAACAAACAAATTGACAAACATAAGAAAATGGAAACAGACTACAGATACAGAGAATAAACTGATGTTTCTCAGAGGGGAATGGGGTGGAAGATGAGTGAAATATCTGAGGGAAATTAAGAGGTTCAAGCTTCCAGTTAGGTAAGTCACAGGTATGTAATGCACAGCGCAGGAAATATGGTCAGTGGCATTGTAATAAATATGTGGACTTTGGTGGTGATCATCTTGTAATATATAAAAATATCAAATCATTATTGTGTTACCTGAAATTAATGCAATATTGTAAATAAATTATACTTCAATAAAAAGTTGAACCAACTAATAACAACACCAAACAAATTCTTGAGTAAACTTTACTCAGCAGAAGGAACAACTCAATAAATGTAAGTTATTGTCAGTCCTATAGATCTCCAATTTGGTAGTACATTCACTAATATTATTATAATTATATTATTAAAATTTTAAATTTTATTAAAGGTGACTTACAATGTGTTTAATTTCTGCTATAGAACAAAGTGACTCAGTTATACATATATATATTCTTTTTCATATGGTTTATCATAGGATATTGAATATAGTTCCCTGTCCTGTACAGTAGGACTTGGTTGCTTATCCATACTATATATATTATTTTGCATCTGCTAATACCACACTCCCAATTCTTCCTTCAACCACCCTCTCCCCCTTGGCAACCACAAGTCTCTTCTCTATGTCTGTGAGTCTGTTTCCGTTGCATACATAGGTTCATTTGTGTACTACAAAAATAAAATTTTTCATGTGGCCATGCAGGGCTCACTGATGACAGTGTGTCATGAATCAAGGCTTATTATTAAACTAATTGTGAATACCTGATGCATGCATTTTTTTTTTTTAAAAAAGAGGGAGAATGGGTCAAATGCACTTTTCACTCCATTTTTTCAAAGAGAATGAACGAGATGTTCTACAAAACAGATAACAGAAACAAAAGTAAATACAAGGAACTTTTTAATCATGAAAATTGGATTATAATTGCAAAGTCTATTCATACCATACCTTTAATATAGCAGGATGAACACTAGATATAATATAAATAATAATACATCTAAATTTTCTACTAGGTCAGGTCTTTACTGAATTCAATCAACCACAAAAGAAAAAAATGGGTTGATTACACTACTGGATGTGACTGGATACCTTCTAATGAAAAACAACCTCTGTACTGTTTAAAACACTTTGTAAAAAACCTAGCACTTAGCACTCATCAGTTCAGTTCAGTCACTCAGTCGTGTCCGGCTCTTTGCGACCCCATGAATCGCAGCACACCAGGCCTCCCTGTCCATCACCGACACCCGGAGTTCACTCAGACTTGCGTCCATCAAGTCAGTGATGCCATCCAGCCATCTCATCCTCTGTCGCCCCCTTCTCCTCCTGCCCCCAATTCCTCCCACCATCAGAGTCTTTTCCAGGGAGTCAACTCTTCGTATGAGGTGGCCAAAGTCCTGGAGTTTCAGCTTTAGCATCATTCCTTCCAAAGATTCTCATAGTGGCACTTAAAAGATGTTTTGGTGTTTGCAATTTCAGTAAATGCAACTCATACATTCTAAAGCAGTAACACAATGTCACCCTGGTTGAGAAAAGTACAAGTCTTTTTCTTTTCTTTCCTACGGGTCATATTTTACATACATCTTTCAGAAAATGCAGTCTCCTTAGTTCTCAAGATTTTCCTTTGCATAAAAGCACATCTTTGTTTTAAGCCTGAAACAAACTCTTGTGTTCACTGAAACTAGATTCCAACCATAAATTTCTCCAAAATTGACTTCCTGTAAGAACCACCTATTAATGCTCCTGGATCTTGTACTAATTCTGTGTTACATATTCACCAAAAATGACTATATTATTGTGCTGATTATCCTGAAGTGGTCAGAAGGACTAATTAAATCAGCAGCAGAGAAAAATTCTAAAATGTGAAATAAAACATTTGTTCTATAAAGACCAATATATTAGCATACTTTGGATTTTCTTCAAATTCCAAAGGTGACCACACTAGATTTTTATACTTTCTTTTTCTGACCCCGAAACTTTTAAAGTCTAAAGCTCAGATTTACATAAGGAAGGAAAAGAATTTCTGACATCACAAGGCAGAAGGCACTATAAAAAATTTTTTTAATGTTTCATGAATTGAACATTATTGAAGATAACCTGTTTCATTTCACATTCAATATGATTTGAGTAATGTCATAGGTACATTTTTTAGTCTAGAATTTGGAGAATATTTTATTTTATTGGAGAAAATCATATAAGCCAGAACATTCCATGATATTCTTAGTTTGATTATGACAGTCAATCAAAGAATTCTCAAAATCTCCAAAAGCAATCAAAATTTTTTCATGTCACTATATAAATCAAACTTTTCCCAAAACACTGTAAGTGAACTGCTAAGATTCAAGGCAAAAACTGTGGTTTTTGTTATGACTGGCCTTGCTGTTGATAAGTAAGAGCTCAGTTAATGAAATCAAAAGTATTTTAATGTCATACTTAAATTGTACTAAAGTGAGAAGGCTGCATCAGAATATTCCAAAATTAAACACCATAGATTTTTTTTTTACAAAGCAGAAAATAATTTTTAAGGATAAAGAGAAGCCTGTGGATTCCATGATCCTATGAAAAATATTAACAAAAGAGAGATAACTAAGATTACTGTGAGTCACAGATTTGAATATCATGCAATTTATAAAATGAAATAGGTCAGTATCACTGAGACACAGCATTTGTTCATGAAAGCCTTTACTTCTATGCTCATTGTTGGACAATTTTCTACTGTAAGTATAAACAATTTTATTCAAAAAATCTTTTTGATTATCAATATTTTTATAAAATGCCATTTCTTTTCAAAAAACTAAAATACATGTTGCCTAATATCACATGTAGAATCATTTGTTAGGAAGCAGCTGAATATTCTTAGGGATATATAAATTCAATGATTAGCTTAAGGTCACACTACAATTCAAGGACAGCTTCAGGAATGTAACAGTAGCATCTTGGCACTGGGTTGACGGTATACTTACTGTCTCATTCTCAAAGTTTCAGAGAACAGAAACAAAAGTGAAATTAAAGCAACTGGCCTCAGCTTTGATGAGTATTATTTCAGGAACTTGGAGAATTCTCTAAAGTAATATTTGATGGAGTACTCATAAAATTAAAGTTTGGTACATATTTTAAATACACTTTGGAATAAGTATAGATTCATAGAACATTACAGAGAAATTTATAAATAGGTCCTTACATTCATTAGACTTTCCCAGAGTCAACATCTTGTATAACTCCAGTACAGTACCAAAACAGGAATTTGACATTTGTATAAACCATGAAGCTTATTCATAGTTCACCATATGCACTTTTGTGTATATTTATGTAGGTAGCATCCTGGAATTTTATCAGTTGTATAGTTTCATATAACCATCACAAATTTTAGCACTTGTATTATGTCATTCCACTGCCTTGTTGCCTCCATCGTTTCTAACTGTAAAACAGCTATTGATCTTATTGAGTTGTTCGTATGTGAAGAGTCACTTCTCTGGCTCCTTTCAAGATTGTTTTTGTTTTTGGCTTTCAACATTGTAATTATGATATGTAGGTGGTGGTCATTTTGAGGTTATTCTACTTGGAGATCATAAGCCTTCTTATATGTGCAGATTAATTTTGCTTACCAAATTTGAGAAGTTTTCAAATAATATTGAAATATTACTTTTGCCTCTGTTTTTCCTCTCCCTCTGGGGCTCTTGTTATATTTATGTTGGTGTGTCTGATGGCATTCCGCAGGTCTCTAAGTCTCTGTTTTGTTTTTTTTTTCTTATTCTTTATCTTTCTGTTCCCAGAAGATAATTTCAAATGCCTTGCCTTATCTTCCACTTTGCAAATTCCTCCTTCTGGCTGCTTATATCTGCTGTTGTGACCCCTGCTGAATTTTTCATTCCAGTTAACATACTTTTCGACTCCACAAAATCTATTGTTTTTAAATATGGCTCTACCTCTTAATTGACATTCTCTTTTTAAGGAAACATTGTTCTCATACTTTTCCTTAGTTTTTTGATAGTTAAAGTATTTGTCTAATAAGTTAAATATTTAGACTTCCCCAGGGATAGTTCCCTTTTTTTTCTTCTATGTTAGGTCATACATGCTTGTTTCTTTGCATGTCTTGTATTTTTTGTTGTTGTGGAAAGCTAGACTTTTTAAATATGAGACAAATCTGGAATTTTTTCTTTCCTCTCCCCAAGACTTCTTGTTGTCATCTGTTTGTTTAATCACTTTCTGAACTAACTTTGTAAAGTCCAGTCTTTGTTGTCTAAAGTCAGTGCTTGGTTAGCTTAGCGGCCAAAGATTTCCTTAAATGTAAAGAGCTAAAAAGTCTCCTAGTCTTTATTAAGGGGTTCTGTTCATGTGATAGAGCAAATCCTCAACACTTTTGCTAGGCAGGTCAGTCCTCTGACTTAATCTTCATTTTCTATGGTGTCTCAAGATCAGTCAAAGGTGAGAGAGCATAGGGTCTCATTGGGTCTTCTCTGAGCATGTGCAGAATCCTGTTTATGTGTGGCCTTTTAGATATCCAAGAATATGTCAACACTTTTCAAAGCCTCCTTTGAAAATTTCACTACTCAGTTTTTCCTTTGGTTTTTTAGCTAATTGTTTGCCTCAACTTTTAATACCACTGCAGTAAGGTGTGAAGTTAAATAATTGCCACTGATTGTTTTCAACAAATGCCCCTGGGGGAAAAGGCTGTTCACAGTAAGTAATTTTGCTGCTGCTGCTGCTGCTGCAGTCGTGTCCAACTCTGGGCGACCCCACAGACAGCAGCCCACCAGGCTCCCCTGTCCCTGGGATTCTCCAGGCAAGAACACTGGAGTGGGTTGCCATTTCCTTCTCCAATGCATGAAAGTGAAAAGTGAAAGTGAAGTCGCTCAGTCGTGTCTGACTCTTAGCGACCCCAGGGACTGCAGCCCACCAGGGTCCTCCACACATGGGATTTTCCAGGCAAGAGTGCTGGAGTGATTTCTGAGTCAAGTCAAATAAATAAAATCCTTAGAAATGGAGATTTCCTGAATACTGCCAGACAGGTTAAAAAAAAAAAAAAAGATGACAATTTCCTGAAAATAAGTCTTTGAAAGAGATGTAACTGCTCTTCCGAGTGCTCCATTGTGTATCAGGCTAACAGTTTTCACTGTGATTCTGGGCTATTAGCTTTCAAGGCTATCACAGAACTGAAGAGGAGAGGGAAGGATCAAAATAAGGGAAAATAAAATGCCATAAATTTCACAAGATTTGGTTATATTTTTTCTTGAATAGATTGTCCACAGATAGTTGCAAGCCTAGTTAATTTTTCTTGTTCAGTTGTTAAGTCTTGCCTGAATCTTACGTGACCCTACAGACTGTAGCCTACCTGGCTCCTCCATCCATGGGTATTTCCCAAGCAAGAATTCTAGAGTGGGTTGCCATTTCTTTCTCCAGAGGAACTTCTTGACCCAGGGATCGAACGCATGTCTCCTGCATAGGCAGACAGATTCTTTAACACTGAGCCACCAGGTAACTCCACTTAATTTTTGAATTTCTGAAAAGTTGGTTTTGATGGTTTTTGCCAATGTCCTTATCACTTTTATTGGGGAAATGATTTTTATACTCCACTACTTTTTGCAGGGAGAGATTTTTTTTACCAGGGAGAGGTTGCTAGATTTTTATTTTTATCACCTCTGGTTGTTAGATTTTATTGAGAATTTTTGCATCTATATTCATGAGAGATATTGCTTTATGGTTTTCTTTTTCTGTTTGTGTATGCTGCCTTTTGTTGTCAGGGTAATACTTGCTTTATAATAAGTTAGGAAGTATTCCCTACATGTATATTTACTGGAAGACATTGCATAATATTTTTAATTTTCATCAAATGTTTGGTAAAATTCTTCATTGAAACCACCTGTGCCTGGATATGTCTTTACAATAGATTTAAAATTCAATGTCCTTAATAAATACAGAACTATTCAAGATATCAATTCAATTTTGGCTGAGTTGTGGTAGTTTGTCTGTTTTGAGGAATTCGTCTATTCCTTCTAAATTGACAAATTCATGAGCATAAAGATATTTGTAATAGTCCTTTTAATGGCTGCAGGGTTCTTCTGTTATTCCCTGTTTCATTCCTCACATTGGTTATTTGTGTCTCCTCTTATCTTACACCGTGAGATAAGACTTCCCTAGATGTTTCAAAGTTCCTGCATAAAACCTGAGCCTCCTGAAATATTTTGCCTATCACAACAATGATATCTATATCCTTTGGCCCTTGCTAATTACAGCGATCAGGAAGAATAATAAAAACTTCTTTTATTTCTAGATAGAGCTGGTGGTTATTGCCCTGAACTAGGTTCTGAGGTTAAGCTCCAAAAGTCCAGCAATTCTACAACATTATTTCCTTAGATATTTATATTTCAATAGGAAATGAGGCTAGAAACTTGGAGACATCTATAGGTATGAGGCAAATAGGGCTATCTGGCTTCTGGAAAGACATTATTTACATACCAAACAGTCGCAGTAAGAAGATATTCTCTAAACTGAGGGGAGCAGCTGCCTCCCTTCCTTTTATTAAGCAGTGAAAAATCATTCTGCCTTTTCTCCCACCTGCAGGGTATCTATCTATTCGTGTAAGACAATTTACCTGATTTATCACATTTCCCTAAAGATATGGATGAGGGACAATGTTGGAAAGGGGTAAATAGGATGCATTATTTGCTATAAGGTATTTAATGAGAAATCTGTTTATAATCCAAAACTCCTCATGTGCACAGGATAAAATGAATGAAGATGAATATTAAAAATTCAACATTTATCTTTGCCAATCTTAGTAATTTTGTCAAGTGTATTATTTTAAAGAATTGGCCTTTAATTTTATTGAATTCCTCTATCATTTTCCTATTTTCAAGGCCTAGGTTCCCTAAGCAGTTCATGTTCTTTCAAGTTTCCAGAATCATTTTATTACTGTCTATTGAATGATTTTCTGGGTATTTAGTCATATTTAGAGGAGAGAAACAGTGGGGAAGGAATCTATGGCATCTTATTCTAGAACTGGATGTCAATATTTTAATGATGCAAAATATATTCCTGAAAATTTGATATTGCCATCCAAAGTATAACCTTGCCAGAGGATAATGAAGACCAAGCCACACATTCCGAGTTAAACTTGCTCTAGGTTTTTCTATTCTGTTGCTTAGCAACTATACATATCAATTGTAATATCTTTAAATAGATTTCTTTGGTTATTAGAACAACAACATTAAATCTGGTAACTTTCTGGGATATCTCTATTTTGTGATTTCTTTTGTACTATGTAGTGTTTACAGAGGCATCAAAAAAGTTTAAAAAAAAGCATGTAAATAGGTGCAAATGTATATTTACATTTGCTAATATTTGATATTTTCATTCAAAATAAACAGAAGATTGCCTCCATGTTACACAACTATGAAACATAACCATAATATAAAAATTTATATTTTAAGATAAATTTAAAGAGTATGTGTTTTATAATTAACCAAGTACTGAGGTCTTGTTAAAATTTTTTATATAAGGACACTGAATTTGAAGATATTAATGCCAGGAAAAGAGATATAAAGCTATCCAGAATGACAAAGCTCCATGCCCAGGAAGTATTTAAATACCCACTTTAAAATTTTTAGAATCTCAAACTAGGTATCATTATGTGGAGATACTGGTATAGGATTAAATAATATTTATTTTCATGCCTTGAGAATTAAATTTGATATGTGTACTGCTGCTTGTCAATTAAAACCACCTAATGTTTGGAGTTAATGTGGAAAAGAAAAAAAATCTTTAGATTTTATTAATACTATTATTCAAACTCATTCAATACTATTTTATTAAACTTATTTTTTGAAAGTCTGTTTTGAAGAGACCATCTTTGAACAATAACATTACCAGACACTTTATATCTGCATTTTGCACTTATGAAGCAAATGGGCATATAGGCAAGAGATTTAATGAAATATATATTTAAACTTTTCAAATAGCCAATCTGAGTCTTTTTAGTTTTTAATAATCATTCAGTTAGATTTCTAGGAAATGAGCCAAGACTTATCATAAAAGGGCTTGACTAAATTATTATTTCAACTTTTGAAATCCATGCTGAAATAGTATTAAGTAGTTTTAGAGGTTCCAGTAATGAGGCATTGGCCTAAATTCCTATTGTTAGGTAGTTAGAATAGGAAAAAGGAGTCCAGAATGGTAGTGGCTAAAAGACAAAGAAGGGAAAAGCCCATGAAAACAGAACAAAGGAAGGTCAGAGGACCAGAGTGAGAACCTCAGCTGACGTGAACAGCCCTTCCAGCTAGCCCTAGCAGGCTCAGGAAGAGAAGGAAAAAACATATAAAAAGAGGAGCCAAAACTGAGCTTTCTCTCTCTTCTCTTTGCATCTTTTGTTTCAGCCTGCCCTCAGCCCTAGAGGATGTATTTTCCTTTGCTTGCCAAATAAAACTGAGCTGTAACATTGGTCCACCCATCGCTTCAAATTTTTGCTGCAGTGAGACAGACTGAGGAAATTACAAACTTCCCTGGCATATATGGTGCTGTTTCTTGGATTTAACCTAGCTGAAACAACTTTGGCTAGGCTCTTGCAAGGCTGAGGCCAAGCACAGCAGAAGCCCAACTCGGTGAAAGCTCCCACAGTGGAAGATGAATGCAAAGAAAACCCAGTGCATTGGAAGTGACAATAAGCCCAGCATGGTGGAAACTGGGATTGCAAAAACAAACTTGGCAAAAGCTCACGTGGCTCAGTCTCAGATTCCAGAAGACCTCTGGTTAAGGAAGGAGGTCCTCACTCCTATGGTTGGAGGGACATATGGATAAAAAAAAAATCTTCATTGCTTTGCAATCTCTTGTTTCTTGTTTCCTCCAACCCACCACAAACAGGCTAGCAGCAGCAGGTGCAACTGAGGAACTTCTCAATAAGTGGTAGGGGCTACTTAGTAGCTGTTGCCCAAGTGGGTGGGGATTCTTCTGTCCTTAATTTTCTTTGTGCCAAGGATCAGGCCAATGAAAACTGTAAGCACAGGTCAGGTATTTAGCAGATATTCCAGCAGGTTATGAAGAGGATTCCTCGACATGTTTTTCCCACTGCTTTTTCCTCCCATCCTTCAGTCCTCTCTCCTGGGGCTTGAGCTTGGCCAAAACCCATGCTGCCTGGCTTCAGGACCTAATGAAGCTCAGGTTCTTGATGTCTCATTGCAAAACTTCACTGAGAGACCCAGAGATAGGTAAGAGGTGGATTTGTTCAGATTCGAAGAAAGGCACACTCAACAGAAGGGAGTGCAACAGCCATAGAATGTGGTGCGGTTAGTTTTTGCTAGCTGGGTGATTTCATATGCCGATGAGTGTGAGGATCATTCCAACAATCAGGGAGCCATCCACTCCTCTGTCTTTTGACAGTGACTTGGACCTGTCTTGTCACCTCTGGGTGTGTCATTTAACTTGAAGTTTGAGGATCAAGGTTTACTTGAATTTGATTTTTCCTCTTGGATCCATTTGATTTTAATTGGTTTACGTTATGCCCTTGGGCTCTGTCATTATTTCAAAAGTTGTGCCATGCCCCCTTCCCTCCTCCTTCATGCTCTTTTCCTGAGCCACATCTGGGCCCACAATGTTGCCTCTACAATCTTCTGGATGGTCAACCAGAAAATAGCTAGCCCTTGGGAGGGATATTCTATATAATATTCAATCCCTCTAGAGATTCAGGCCTTCATCTTCCATGTTTCCTACAACATGTGCAACAACAGCATCTCTCAGTGAACCTGCTAGGGCAGGCAACAAGCTCACAATGCCTGCTAGTGTGACATCCCTTCCAATTCCATCAGCTGACATCCCTTCAAAGGCAACTGGGCTTCCAAGGATAATGTTTGCCACTTTGGGAGTTAGCCCTGCAGGCTGTTTGGGCCCAAACCCTTACCACCTTTCTCCTAAAGTAACAAACATATCCCCATGGGACATCTGGTCTGTTGCCTCTTATCAATTTGTTCTTAAGCCACTTACTAACTCCTACAACCAGGACCCTGCCCCCTTGTAGGCAACATTGCTCCACCCCACTTACCACTAAAATACTCTTAATGTCCCTGACAGGGCCAGATAACCCACTCGTTTGTCATTACTTCTGTTATTACCTAAAGTGGGTCTATGATGATGAAATGTTACCACTGGAAAACCCTAAGCTGCTCTTATGGAGGACTAGGGGAGAAAATCAGTGACTTACAATCTCTTAGAGCAGTAATAAGATAAGTCTTATGGCTGTTTCACCAGATTCCCAGTCTCAGGGCACAGGCTTGGATTGCTTTACATCATGATATTTATTCCTATCTGCAGCAAACAAACTGGCAATGAGTTAAAATTACAACCCCTTAATCCTACCCAGCACTGGTCACACTAGAGACCTTGGGGTTGCCCAACTCCTGTCCAGGGGTCCCAGGAGGTTGACCTACCTAGGGATCTGGTCCTTGAAAAGTTGTTATGCCTCAACCTGCTCAGGGATCCGCCAGTCCAGGAGTCCCAGGAGGTCATCATGCCTCGACCTGCCCAGGGACACAATTCTCAGGAGGCCGACCTGCCTCAAGCTGCCTGGGGATTCGATCTTCAGGAGGATGTCACACCTCAGCTTGCCTGGGGATCTGCACCCTGAGCCAGGGATGCCTGGCTCTCAGGTTGCAACAGGAAAGGGAGAAAAGGAAAGAGACAAGGCATCCCAGACGCTGGCCGCCCTCCAGGGAAGCCCTATGGCAAACCCTGAGTCCTTAAATGACAAGGCACGAGCCAGATGCCTAATCTGTGGACAGGTGGAGCATTGGGCCAAAGAGTGTCCAAACCATGACAAGTCCCCTGAAACAGCTTGCTACAAATGCCATCAATGGAGACATTAGGCAGCACTCTGCCCTGGGGACCCAAGAGTCTCAGAGTCAAGCGCCAAGACTTATTTCATGATAGTTAAACAGGACTGAAGCAGCCCACTCCAGCCAGCCCGCCTGTCACAGATAACCATCACGGGGCTGGAGCCAAGGGAGTAATTGAATGTGGCAGGTAGGTCTGAGAATTTCTTGGTTGACACAGGGACTACCTACTCTGTCCTGACCTCCTACTCTTTAGTCTCCTCCCAAACCTGTACCATTTTGGCTGCTACAGGAAAAACAATTACTAAAAGATTCACCCAGGTACTTTTTTGTTGTTGGGATGGACAAATATTTTCCCACCAGTTTCTTGTGGACCCTGAGTGTCTTACTCCCTTTTGGGGAAGAGATATACTCACTAAACTGCGGTCCACCCTTGTGATGGGAAGCTTTTCAACCCCTAGAGCCCTACAGCTTCTGGTTACTACTGAGGAACCCACTACACCCTCTTCAATAGAGAGGGACCAAAAACTATGGGAGGACAAAGTTAACCACCAGGTGTGGGACCAGGGGACTCCTGGACAAGCCCACTAAGCTGAAGCAGTCATCATTGTCCTCCAAGATTCAACTCTGTTTCCTAACTGGAAATAATATCCCCTCAGAAAAGAGGCTTGGGAGGGACTACAGCCTCTAATAAATAAATTCCTTGCCTGTGGGCTATTGTCCCTACCAATTTGCCATGGAACACTCCCTTTTTGGTGCCTTTTACAGTGGAAGACTGAAACCTCAGTGGACAGATGGACTGTCCACTAAGGATTTGATCACCATATTTGATTGGGGACCCTCAGGTAGCTTCTTTCTTTCCAAATAGCAGCATGTGCATGTAACACCAGAAAGGCATACTTGGAATCAGTGTCAATAGCTACTCTTTTTCCTTTTCCCAGGTCTAAAGCTTGAGTCAGGGCTATGAGCTCAGCTAATTGGGCTGATGTATATGGTGGCAAAGGTTTAGCCCCTATGGTCTCAAAATTGGAGACTACTGCATATCTGGCTGTTCTTTTTCCATCCAAGGTAAAGATGCTTCCATCAGTATAATAGATTTCTTCAGGATTGGTCAGAGGATCTTCTGACGATACCTCTTGGGGTTTTGTCCAGTGGTCCAAGGTTTCTAGGCAAGAGTGAAAGGGGAGAGAGCCCTCAGGGATAGGCAGGAGGGTGGCTGGGTTAAGAACCTCACAAGAAGATGTAGTGAGGCCTGCATTTTCCATTAGCAGTAACTTGTTATCTGAGGATCAGACATCTGATATCTGATCTTTTGGTCAGATATCCATAAGTGGCCTCTCCAATTCAGGAGCTGTTTCACTTGCTGGCTGCTGTAAATAGTTTGCCTCCAAGAGAGAGATATAAGCATATTCTATTCAGTTCAGTTCAGTTGCTAACTCGTGTCCAGCACTTTGCAACCTGATGAATCGCGGCACGCCAGGCCTCCCTGTCCATCACCAACTCCCGGAGTTCACTCAGACTCGTGTCCATCGAGTCAGTGATTCCATCCAGCCATCTCATCCTCGGTCGTCCCCTTCTCCTCCTGCCCCCCATCCCTCCCAGCATCAAAGTCTTTTCCAATGAGTCAAATCTTCGCATGAGGTGGCCAAAGTACTGGAGTTTCAGCTTTAGCATCATTCCTTCCAAAGAAATCCCAGGGCTAATCTCCTTCAGAATGGACTGGTTGGATCTCCTTGCAGTCCAAGGGACTCTCAAGAGTCTTCTCCAACACCACAGTTCAAAAGCATCAATTCTTCAGGCTCAGCCTTCTTCACAGTCCAACTCTCACATCCATACATGACTACTGGAAAAACCATAGCCTTGACTAGACGGA
>SJYQ01094263.1:173688-192534 GCA_006410935.1 Redunca redunca | reverse complement strand
CTTCTCCTCCTGCCCCCAATCCCTCCTAGCATCAAAGTCTTTTCCAATAAGTCAACTCTTCGCATGAGGTGGCCAGAGTACTGGAGTTTCAGCTTTAGCATCATTCCTTCCAAAGAAATCCCAGGGCTGATCTCCTTCAGAATGGACTGGTTGGATCTCCTTGCAGTCTAAGGGACTCTCAAGAGTCTTCTCCAACACCACAGTTCAAAAGAATCAATTCTTCGGTGCTTAACCTTCTTCACAGTCCAACTGTCACATCCATACATGACTACTGGAAAAACCATTTGACTAGACGGACCTTTGTTGGCAAAGTAATGTCTCTGTTTTTGAATATGCTATCTAGGTTGGTCATAACTTTTCTTCCAAGGAGTAAGCGTCTTTTAATTTCATGGCTGCAGTCACCATCTGCAGTGATTTTGGAGCCCAAAAAAATAGTCTGACACTGTTTCTACTGTTTCCCCATCTATTTCCCATGAAGTGATGGGACCAGATGCCATGATCTTCGTTTTCTGAATGTTGAGCTTTAAGCCAACTTTTTCACTCTCCTCTTTTACTTTCATCAAGAGGCTTTTTAGTTCCTTTTCACTTGAGGTAAATTTCTCCTCCCATACTTTCTGATCCCTCCCTATTGGAGAGGGTGTAATGGGTTCCTCAGTAGTAACCAGAAGCTGTAGGGCTCTAGGGGCTGAAAAGCTTTCCGTCACAAGCGTGATCCCCAGTTTAGTGAGTATATCTCTTCCCAATAAGGGAGTAGGACACTCAGAGACAAGAAGAAATTGGTGGGAAAGTATTTGTCCACCCCAGCAACAAGAAGTGCCTGGGTGAATCTTTTAGTAATTGTTTTTTCCTGTAGCAGCCAAAATGGTACAGGTTTGGGAGGAGAAGGCTCCCGGGTAGGAGGTCAGGACAGAGTAGGAAGCCCCTGTGTTAACCAAGAAATTCTTGGACTTACGTGCCACATCCAATTACTCCCTTGGCTCCAGCCCCGTGATGGTTATCTGTGACAGGCAGGCTGGCTGGAGCAGGCCACTTCAGTCCTGTTGAACCATCATGAGGGAAGGCTTGACACTTGACCTTGAACTTCTTGAGTCCCAAGGGCAGAGTGCCGCCCATTGTCCCCACTGATGGCATTTGTACCAAGCTGTTTCACGAGACTTGTCATGGTTTGGACACTCTTTGGCCCAAGGCCCTGCCTGTCCACAGATTAGGCGTTCGCCTCCTGCCTAATCCTTCAAGGACTCAGGGTTTGCCATAGGGCTTCCCTGGAGGGCGGCCAGAATCTGGGATGCCTTGTCTCTTTCCTTTTCTCCCTTTCTTGGCCCTTGGCTTCCTTCTCCTGTTCTCTGTTATAAAAGGTATTCGTGGCTGTCTGGACCATCTCATCTAAAGAGGCAGCAGGGTCTTGCTGCTGTAGCTGTCATAACTTTGTCCTGATGTCTGATGCACACTGGGACAGGAATTTGTCCTTTAAAACCACCTTTTCCTCGTCACAGTCTAAGTCCAGACTGGTAAACTTTTGGAGGGCCTCTTTTAGCCTTTCCAGAAAGGTAATGGGGTTTTTCGTTGGGTTCCTGAGTTATTGCTGAGACCTGGTTACTTTCTGCTGGGCTGCTTTTAGTTCTGCCTTTACACAGATCAGAAAATGATCCATTTCCCAGATGTGCTCAGGGTCATTATAATTCCAATTAGGATCTGAAGAGGGGATAGCAGGTTCCCCTACTGGGTATTTTATCATTTGACATGTTAAGCCCCATAGCATACCTTCAGGCTTCCTTTAAGACCGTAGCATGCTCAGGGTCAGGTAAAGTTTGACTAAATATGACCGTGATGTCCTTCCATGTCAAGTCAAAGACCAAGGTAATGTGTCGGACTCTATCTATATATTTGCCTGGGTTATCTGTATAGCTTCCCAGGTCTTGTTTGACCTGTCTTGGTTCTAAGCGGGAGAAGGGCTTATAGACCCAGGTTTGTCCAAATTTTTCTCCAGTTTCAACTAAGGGACATACTCGAGTTGGCTTTTGTGGAAGGGGTGCTCCCAGATATGGGGGCATGTTTGGATACAAGGAAGGGGCACCAGGCAACTCGGGAGTTACAGGAGGTGGGCCTTCATGGGGGCCTTTCTTCTCTTGGTTATCTGTGCCTAATATCATTTGCCTAGTAGGCTCATTTTTAGGGCATACAACAATCCCATACTTAAGACAGAGTTCCTTCTTATCTCTTAGTCAGAAGAAAATTTGGACATAGGGGATCTCTGTCCATTTCCCTTGTCTTTTGCAGAATAATTCTAGCTGCAGGATGGTATTGTAGTTTAAACTCCCATCCTCAGGCCAGTGTTCCTCGTTCCCCAGAGGATACTGTGGCCATGCAGTGGCATAAAAGAATTTTAGTGACTTCTCCTTAGAGTTAGAGGAACAGACATCTTCCAGTTATCAAGGATGCATCTCAAAGGCATCAGTCAGGGAGTGGATTGGTTATTTCCTATCTGAAAGACAGTGATGACAGGGAGGAAAAGAAAAAAAAAAAACCTAATAGGCCTCCTTCTATTTTATGGGTGGACTTCCTTAGGGGTGAGTCTTTGTGAAGCTTATCCTACCCAGTAATGTTGCAACCTGAGAGCTGGGCACCCCCAAGTCAGGGTGCAGATCCTCAGGCAGGCTGAGGCATGACAGCTTCCTGGAGATCAAATCCCTGGGCAGGCTGAGGCAGGTCAGCCTCCCCAAAATTGGGTCCCTGGGCAGATCGAGGCATGTTGACCTCCTTGGACCCCTGGATTGGCAGATCCCTGAGCAGGTTGAGGTGTGACACCTTTCTGAGGACCAGATCCCTAGGCAGGTCAAGGCAGGTCGACCTCCTGGGACCCCTAGACTGGAGTTGGGCAACCCCAAGTTCTCCAGAATGACCAGTACTGGGTAGGATTAAGTGGCTGTAATCTTAATTCATTGCTGGTTCGTTTACTGTGGATGGGCATAGATATCATGATGTAAAGCAATCCAACCCTGTGTTCTGAGATTGGGAAGCTGGTGAAATAGCCATAAGCCTTATTCTCTTATTGCTCTGAGGGAATGTAAGTCAGTAATTTCCTCCCTTAGTCCTTCATAAGAGCAGTTTAAGATATTTCCAATAGCAAACATTTCATTGTCATATTTAGGTAATAGCAGAAGTAGTGACAAAGGAGTGGGTAATCTGGTCCTGTTAGGGACATTAAGAGTATTTTAATAATAAGCAGGGTGGAGCAATGTTGCCTATAAGGGGGCAGGGTACTGCTTGTAGGAGTTAGTAAGTGGCTTAAGAATAAATTGATAAGGGGCAACAGACCAGATGTCCCCTAAAAGTGGAGTGGAGATTTGGTCCGGGGGTATGACTGCAGCTATGAAATTAAAAGATGCTTACTACTTGGAAGAAAAGTTATGACCAACCTAAATAGCATATTCAAAAGCAGAGACATTACTTTGCCGACTAAGGTCCGTCTAGTCAAGGCTATGGTTTTTCCAGCAGTCATGTATGGATGTGAGAGTTGGACTGTGAAGAAAGCTGAGCACTG
This sequence comes from Redunca redunca, assembly GCA_006410935.1. NCBI lineage: Eukaryota > Metazoa > Chordata > Mammalia > Artiodactyla > Bovidae > Redunca > Redunca redunca. The sequence continues at coordinate 188,993 of SJYQ01094263.1, read as the reverse complement.
AAGAATTGATGCTTTTGAACTGTGGTGTTGGAGAAGACTCTTGAAGTCCCTTGGACTGCAAGGAGATCCAACCAGTCCATTCTGAAGGAGATCAACCCTGGGACTTCTTTGGAAAGAATGATGCTGAAGCTAAAACTCCAGTACTTTGGCCACCTCATGAGAAGAGTTGACTCCTTGGAAAAGACTTTGATGCTGGGAGGGATTGGGGGCAGGAGGAGAAGGGGACGACTGAGGATGAGATGGCTGGATGGCATCACTGAGTTGATGGACGTGAGTCTGAGTGAACTCCAGGAGTTGATGATGGACAGGGAGGCCTGGCATGCTGCGATTCATGGGGTTGCAAAGAGTTGGACATGACTGAGTGACTGAACTGAACTGAACTGATGTTTGTAACTTTAGGAGAAGGGTGTTAAGGGTTCGGGCCCAAACAGCCTGCAGGGCTAACTCCCCAAATGGCAAGCATTATCCCTGGAAGCCCAACTGCCCTTGAAATGATGCCACCAATAGATGGACTTCTAGCAGACATTGTGAGCCTGTTGCCCACTCTAGCAGGTTCACTGAGAGATGCTGTTGTTGCACATGTTGTAGGAAACATGGAAGATGAAGGCCTGAATATCTGGAAGGATTGGATATTATACAGTATTTCCCTCCCAAGGGCCAGCTATTTTCTGGTTGACCATCCAGAAGATTGAAGAGGCAACATTGTGGTCCAGTTGTGGCTCAGGAAAAGAGCATGAAGGAGGAGGGAAGGGGGCATGGCACAACTTTTGAAATAATGACAGAGCCCAAGGGCATAACATACACTGATTAAAATCAAATGGGTCCAAGGTGACAAGTCAGATTCAACTAAACCTTGACTCCCCCATCTGTAAGCTAAATGACACACCCAGAGGTGGCAGGACAGTTCCAAGGCACTGTCAAGAGACAAAGGAGTGGGAGGTTTCCCAATGGTTGAGATGATCCTCCCACTCATTAGCATATGAATGCACCCAGATCACAAAAACTAGCCACACCATATTCCATGGCCGAAGCACTTGCCCTCTGCAACAGCCCACACCCTGCAGAGTGTGCTTCTCTCTGAATCTGAACAAATCCACCTCTTACCTATCACTGTGTCTCCAACTGAATTTTTGCAATGAGACATCAAGAACTTGAGCTTCATTAGGTCCTGAAGCCAGGCAGCATGGGTTTTGGCCAGGCTCAAGTCCCAGGAGAGATGAGCTGAAGGACGGGAGGAAAATGCAGTGGGAAAAACATGCCCAGGAATCCCCTTCACAACCTGCTGGAATATCTGCTAAATACCTGACCTGTGCTTACAGTTTTCATTGGCCTGATCCTTGGCACAAAGAAGATTAAGGACAGAAGAACCCTCACCAGCCTTGGTACCGGCTCTTGGGGCTCAGCAGATAGTGCAGTGTTCAGGACACACTGAAGAGTAGCCTCTCCAGAGTCCCTCAGCTGCACCCACTGCCACTTGCCTGTTTGCAGGGGAGTTCAAGGAAACAAGAAGCAAGAGATTGTAAAGGAATTAAGATTTTTCTAGGCATATGTCCTTCCAGCCATAGGAGCGAGGACCTCCTACCTTAACCAGAGGTCTTCTGGAATCTGAGATTGAGCCTCACGAGCTTTCTGCTGAGTTTGTTTTGCACTGTCCAGGTTTCCAGTACACCTGGCTTCCTGTCACTTACCCTGTGCTGGGTTTTCTTCGCATTCACCTTCCACCACGGGAGCTTTCACTGAGTTGGGCTCCTGCTGTGCTTGGCCTCCTCCTTGCTGGGGCCACGCTGAGGTTGTTTCAGCCAGGTTAATTCAGAGTTACGGCACCGTAGATGTAGAGGGTTGTGTAGTGTCCTCAGTTCTTTTTCATCACAACAAAAATTTGAAGCAACAGACCAGAGTAACAGCCCTCGACAGGCCAGTGTCACAGCTCTCAGATGGACCAGTGTTACAACTCCTTTGTACAGCTCAGTTTTATTTAGAAAATAAAGGAAAATATATTCTTGAGGCATGAGGGCATGCCAACCCAAAAGACACGAAGAGAAGAGAGCAGCAGAGAGTGAGAGAAAGTGCATGTGCACAAGAGAGAGAGATCAGGAGAGAGACCCCCAACTCCTTGGCTCCTATTTTTATATGTTTTCTTCCACCCCCTGGGCCTGCCCTATGTAAATTGGGCTAGGCAAGAGTACCTGAGGTCCTCACTCCAGTCCTTGGACCTTCCTTTGTTTTGTTTTCATGGGCTTTTTCCTTCCTTGTCTTTTAGCCACCGCCATTCTGGACTCCTTTTTCCTATGCTAACTACCTAACACAAGAAAACATCAGACAAGGTCAAATGCAGAGACATTCCACAAAACAACTGTTAGGTACTCATCACAATAGTCAAAGAGTGAAACACAAGAAAAAATTGAGGAACTGTCACCTATTGAAGAGGAATATGGAAACAAAAACTAAATGCAATGTAAAACTCTAGGTCAGATTCTGGTACAGAAGCAAATATATTAGCAGAAAAAAATAGTGAATTGGAATAAGATCTATAGTTTAGACTAAATTTGAATAAAGTCTATAATTTAGATTAAAGCATTATGTTAGTTTTAACAATAACTGTTCTATGGTTATATAAACAGTTAACACTAGAGGAAGCTCAGGCTTCCCTGCTGGCTCAGTGGTAAAGAATCTGCCTGCGAATGCAGGAGAACCAGGTTTGTTCCCCGGGGAGGGAAGATCTCCTGGAGAAGGAAATGGCAACTCACTCCACTCTTCTTGCCTGGGAAATCCCATGGACAGAGAAGCCTGGTTGGGTCCATAGTGTCACAAAAGAGTCAGACACAACTTAATGACCAAACAACAACAAGAGGAAGCTCAGGGGAAGGGCATATATAAACTCTATAAAATATTCATAGCTTTCTATAAGTCTGAAATTGTTTCAAAAGAAAAAGGAAAAAAGGATACTGTATTATATTGTAGAGTATTTAATCCAAAGCAAACTGCTAATTCAACAACAATATATCTTGTGGTATTATTCCTTCTAGAGTAACAAGGAACAAACAAGTGAAACTTTCTCCCCTGCATTCTTCCAGATTGAGGCCTGCTATATCTCAATTTTTATTCAGCCACATATTTGTTATGACTGAACTACAAACCCAAAATACTGCTGTGTGATGGAAAAGACACTTAAATAAGGTATGGTTTTTCTTATTGTAATCGGTCTGTGTCATCAAAGCAAGCTACACAGCTCAAGCAAGAAGCTTACATGATGAGGTATTCATTAAGCTCTTTCCAGATAGATCTCATTTTGATAGAAGATACAATACCTAAAACTTGCAATTATTTTTATTGCAGGCACACTGTCAATAAGTTCTCTCTAAAACTTCTTGTTCAAACTTTAATGGAACCTATTTTATACAAATCAAAAGTGGAGATTTCCTCCTTAAAAAAAAAATGATACCACAGAAAGTCTTGCAACTGAAAATTTGAAACTGAAAAACATTTTAACTCAAATAACTCCAGACTTTAAATATTATTTGGGCGAGATGGGCAGAACTGAACTATAAGACTTTAATGAGAAACCTTACAGACTTGAGAAGTGATCTGAACTCCAAATAAACTGAAATTTGCTTGCCTTTTTTATAGTAGAAAAAGCTTAGTTCTTTGTCACACTTTTTACCCTAAACATATTCAGTATCAAAGCTCTTAGATAATTTAAGTCATTCAGTAGGATCCAAGGTAACAGAGCCAATATTTAACTCACACTGTTGACCATTACTGTCTATTCAGTTTCACCACTCTTACTTAATTTACTTATAAGTTGAAGGCCACAAAATTTCCACTTGGTTATTTTTGCAATGATCTATATTAATGGAAGTAATTTAAATGCCTCAATACTAATCTAATTCTCCTGGATTCACATATTAAGATCTAGCCTTAAGTAACTCTATAAATAAACTGTTCTTTAATTCATCAGAAATTGCTGCCTTCACAATTATTTTAAGAATAAATTAATTTACCACTTGCTTAAATTGCTTAATATGTCATATAAATTTTCTTCTCATAAGAATAACAAGCTGACATCCTTTTATTCTCTATTCCATTTCCTCTGTTTCCTAATCTACAAGATATAGTCACAATACTTTCTCTGACCATCATCTAAATGATCTATTTACCAATCCAGTACTCTACAATCTTCAGTTTTGGCAACTGGATTTCTTAATTAATGTCCACTCTTCACTCTACTACAGTTTATATTAATGCTCACATTGATAACATTTGTGACACCAGAGCCCCTAAGTTTCAAAACATCTTGACCCTTAGGACCATCATCTCCATTTCAGCTGCCCGCATTAGAACTTCCAACGTGTGTATCCTTCAAAGCTTGACCTTTCCTGTGTGTCCAGTCCCTCTCATCTAGTCCTATCTCCCAGTTCCTCTCCTGACCTCACTCAATTTCTTACTCATCCTGACCATGGTCAACCTTGCCATCAAGAATTGATCTCTGCTTTACATACCTCAGCAGTTCCCAAATCTGTGTTAGTACTGCTATTTCTCCATATCTATTTCAAATGACTAAGCAGAACAGGAGGAAATTCACATTATTGGGCCAGCTGAAGGCACTATAAACCATGAAATCTAGTTGCACTGAATAATAAATATTAATTGTTAATTATTATTTTACTTATTTCAAATACATTATCTCTTCAATAACACCTTCCACTAGTTTTGACCTTTGCCCATCTCTAGATACAGCCAAATCTATTATCAAATAACTTCACCTTCTTGTTTATTTAAAAAGTATGCAACTAATTCCTTCAAATTACTTCTTTTTTTCTCAAATGTTTAATTGCCCATTCTTTGCTATTTACCTTCTGACACAAAAGAAAGAGACAACAAAAAAAGCAAAATAATAATAATGATTTGCTATTTCCTTATGTCAGTTTTCATTCCAATTTCAAAGAAAGGCTATGCAAAAGAATGTTCAAACTACCGCACAATTGCACTCATCTCACATGCTAGTAAAGTAATGCACAAAATTCTCCAAGCCAGGCTTCAGCAATACATGAACCGTGAACTCCCTGATGTTAAAGCTGGTTTTAGAAAAGGCAGAGGAACCAGAGATCAAATTACCAACATCGGTTGGATCATGGAAAAAGCAAAAAAGCCTTTGACTGTGTGGATCACAATAAACTGTGGAAAATTCTGAGAGAGATGGGAACACCAGACCACCTCACCTGCCTCTTGAGAAATCTGTATGCAGGCCAGGAAGCAACAGTTAAAACTGAACATGGAACAACAGACTGGTCCAAATAGGAAAAGAGTACGTCAAGGCTGTATATTGTCCCCTGCTTATTTAACTTCTATGCAGAGTACATCATGAGAAACACTGGACTGGAAGAAACACAAGCTGGAATCAAGATTGCTGGGAGAAATATCAATCACCTCAGATATGCAGATGACACCACCCTTATGGCAGAAAGTGAAGAGGAACTAAAAAGCATCTTGATGAAAGTGAAAGAGGAGAGTGAAAAAGTTGGCTTAAAGCTCAACATTCAGAAAACAAAGATCATGGCATCCGGTCCCATCACTTCATGGGAAATAGATGGGGAAACAGTGGAAACAGTGTCAGACTTTATTTTTGGGGGCTCCAAAATCACTGCAGATGGTGACTGCAGCCATGAAATTAAAAGACGCTTACTCCTTGGAAGAAAAGTTATGACCAACCTAAATAGCATATTCAAAAGCAGAGACATTACTTTGCCTACTAAAGTCCGTCTAGTCAAGACTATGGTTTTTCCTGTATGGATGTGAGAGTTGGATTGTGAAGAAGGCTGAGCGCTGAAGAATCGATGCTTTTGAACTGTGATGTTGGAGAAGACTCTTGAGAGTCCCTTGGACTGCAAGGAGATCAACCCTGGGACTTCTTTGGAAGGAATGATGCTAAAGCTGAAGCTCCAGTACTTTGGCCACCTCATAGGAAGAGTTGACTCCTTGGAAAAGACTTTGATGCTGGGAGGGATTGGGGGCAGGAGGAAAAGGGGACGACCGAGGATGAGATGGCTGGATGGCAACACCGACATGAGTCTGAGTGAACTCCGGGAGATGGTGATGGACAGGGAGGCCTGGCATGCTGCGATTCATGGGGTCGCAAAGAGTCAGACACAACTGAGCCACTGAACTGAACTGAACTGATTTTCTTACTGGGTATCCTTAAGCCAATTATCTGTCACCTTAGTTTCTTCATCTGTGAAATAGGTTTTATATATCTTAAATATACATCTTAAAGTTATTGCAAAAATTTAAAGAGATATTAAAAGACCTGATACAGAGCACTCTACAGCTAATTGGTATAGTATAGTGTTAATCACTCAGTCCTGTCGGACTCTGCAACCCATGAACTGTAGCCCGCCAGGTCCCTCTGTCTGTGGAATTCTCCAGGCAAGAATACTGTAGTGGATAGCCATGCTCTGCTCCGGTGATCTTCCCAACCCAGGAATCAAACCTCAGTCTCTTGCATTGCAGAAGGATTCTTTACCATCTGAGCCACTAGGGAAACCCCATAGGTGATTATCTGTATTCAAAGACTTCTATCCTTTCCCCTTCACTTAATCTCTTAATTTCATTTTTTCTTCATTTGTCCAGTCATCTGCTTCCTCTCTTATCCCTTTAATTCAATGTTTCTTGACTAATTATCTTCATCTCAGTTTACAAACATAATAAATTTATTCAGTTCTTAAATCATGTCCTGTCCTTACCCTGTTTTCCTCAAACCATTATTCCTTATCTCTAACTCACAACCCTGTTTTCCTTAAGATGTCTTCTAGATTTGCAGACTACATTTCCTTTCTTAACCTAGACTCACCAACCCATTGACACCAGGATTTTTTGTCCACTTTGCTAAAATTTTTCATTATTAAAGCTGCTTCATAGTCATCCAGTCACTCTGTGGTGTCTGACTTTTTGTGACTCCATGGTCTGCAGCACGCCAGGCCTCCCTGCCCTTCACCATCTCCTGGAGCCTGCTCAGACTCATGTCCATTGAGTCGGTGATGCCATCCAACCATCTCATCCTCTGTCTTCCCCTTATCCTCCCGTCTTCAATCTTTTCCAGCATCAGGGTCTTTTCCAATGAGTTGGCTCTTCGCATCAGGTGGCCAAAGTATTGGAGCTTCAGCTTTATCATCAGTGATTCCAATGAATATTCTGGACTGATTTCCTTTAGGATTGACTGGTTGGATCTCCTTGCAGTCCAAGGAACTCTCAAAAGTCTTCTCCAACACCACAGTTTGAAAGCATCAGTTCTTCAGTGTTCAGCATCCTTTATGGTCTAACTCTCACATCCATACGTGACTACTGAAAGAACCATCACTTTGACTATATGGACCTTTGTCCATATAGTAAGGTCTCTGCTTTTTAATACGCTCTCTGGGTTTGTCATAGCTTTTCTTCCAAGGAGCAAGCGTTTTTTAATTTCATGGCTGCAGTCACCATCTGCAGTGATTTTGGAGCCCCCAAAATTAAGTCTGTTACTGTTTCCTCTTTTTCCTATCTATTTGCCATGAAGTGATGGGACCCGGTGCCATGATCTTAGTTGTTTGAATGTTGAGTTTTAAACCTTCATAAAGCTGCTTAATGATTATTTAATTGTCAAATCAGATGACCCCATAAATCCTGACCATGCTGCAACATTCTGTTCTTTTTAATATCTCCTCTAATTTTGTGATCCTGTATTCTTTTCATATTTTTTCTCATGCCTTTCTGAGGGACTCTAATTCTACACTCTTTACTGGCTAATTTTTCTTTAGTTATCTCTTTAAAGCATATTTCCCCAAATTCAGGAGACAAAAAACTTAGTTGATATACCAAATTTAATATTAACCACCGTCATAGTTTTACAAACTCACCATGAATTATGCGTCCAAGTGTCAGTTTTGATCTCCTCACTGTGTTCCAAGTCTGTATTTCTAACTTCCAATGCTAGCCCCTCAGTGATACTCTGTTAGAACCTCAAACACATTAAATCAAAGCCCAGACTCACATGCTCCATTCAAAACTGTTCCTTCTTTCAGGTATCCTTTCAGAGTTCATGGCACTACCACACTTCCAGACACCTTGATTTAGTGTTAAAGAAATACTTAATGTTTCCTTTAGCTACTACAGTTATTTAACACATCCAGCCAATTTTAACATAAAACATTCTGAGATTTGTTCCCTTCATTTCTCTCACTATTATTCATTCTCCCAGATACTTTTTCTATATTTACTGGTCAAAAATCAAATTTTTCCTAAGGTGAATTATAACCCCAGCCTCATTTATTCTCACTCCTTAATTATTATCATCTAAAACAAGATCTGGAGAAGGCAATGGCACCCCGCTCCAGTAATCTTGCCTGGAAAATCCCATGGACTGAGAAGCCTGGTTGGCTGCAATCCATGGGATCACGAAGAGTCAGACACGACTGAGCGACTTCACTTTGACTTTTCACTTTCATGCACTGGAGAAGGAAATGGCAACCCACTCCAGTATTCTTGCCTAGAGAATCCCAGGGATGGGGCTGCCATCTATGGGGTCGCACAGAGTCGGACACGACTGAAGTGACTTAGCAGCAGCAGCTGCTGCTGCAGCAAAACAAGATCTGATTGACATCACTACTGTCCTTTAAAAAAAGTTTCACATTACTGAAAACAGTGCAATTTTTTCACAGATCTATCTTGGGTGAGTGACCTAATCAGAGCCTAACTGCAAAATTACCGTCTCCTATGCTTCTTACCCTGCACTATAATCTCTAGCCATGCTGAACTTCATTTATGTGCTATTGTCTCTGTACATATGTTCATGATCCTTTAATAATCACATCCTCCTGTCAACTCGAAGCCAACTTTTAATAACCAGGTTACACACCTTCCAGATTTACATTTCAACCAAACTTTTCCTTTGTCAAAGGAGGGCTTTGTAAGTGCACTATACAGTTAGCGTAGTTAACCTTTATTGGAATTGTGTACGGGCTGATGATCCCATGTGAGATTGTTACTTTCTGAGGACATATCTTTTAATACAATTGTTCAGACTGGTCATCAAATTAGTTGATTGTTTGTTACTCTAGGGCCCCCTTTGACTGTCTACATCTCTATCTCTAGGGATAGGGTGGGAGAATCTGCTTCTTAATGATATCGTATACACTAATATATGAGCTGTTAAGTTGAAATAGCATTGACTTTGGAATCAGATACATTTGTGTGAAATTATGGCTCAGTGTCTTTCAGCTGTAAGACTCTTCTCAGGGCATGAATTTTCTTTAGAATAAAAATAATAACATCTATTATGTGAGTTTGGTGGAAAAAATGCATATAATGAACTATGCCTAAAATACTACAGACATTCAGTTATTCTTTCCCTAACTTTATATCCAACACTCTACATTCTCAGAAATGCCATACTGATTTTATATCATATAATACCTACCATAATACCTCACACATCAAAGGATCTATAAAATGTTTACTTTCAAAGAAGGCAAAAAGGAAAAACAATCTGTTTTTAGAAATACTGCACTAGGTTTTTTTAAAAGGTTAATTAGAGAAATTTAGAAGATTACATAAAATCTTCATGAGTACTTATGAAACCTATTAGTGGTAATTACAAATAAACATGTGGAGATATGGGAGACAGATTTTCCAAACCTCAGGAACAGAATGATTCTACACATCCTAGAGTAGTGATGAAACTTAGAGAGACCGAGTTTCCTAAAGTGCAATGGAATTTAGAAAGATTTGGGAAGTACCTGGAAAACTGGCAAGGCAAGAGTGTGTAGGACAAAGGATGACTTCACAGCTAGCTATAGAGACCAATGACTAAAGACAGATGGCAATGACGATGCTCTAGCAGCTGCCGTCAGGTACAGGGAACACTGAGTAACAGATGTCCTTCCCCTCCTGTGACCTGGCACTCTGTGAGTCCTCTGGAATTTAATTGGAAGCCAGGCCAGGCAGTGTGTGAACCTTGAACTAAGATTAAATTCCTATCAACTGGTAAAATGGGAAGTGAAAATTAAAACTTATTTAAGTAATACAAATGAAGAAAATATTACACAGCCTAAAATTCACACCGGCAACAAAATGTAGCTTGAATTTAAAGTCAGGTTAACTTTACAGTAGACTATATTTATATAAGTACTGTATTTATCAGATTTAGAAGGAAAAAATGACAACTTAGAGGAAATATCATAGTTGGCTGTCTTAATTTAGCATTATCAATTGCTATTTTGGAATATATGGTCATTTATAAGAAATGCTCTTATCGGTGTTACTTCTTGCACTTTCTCTCTTACCCTTCCAAGAGACTGTCCTCTTTTTTATGCACCTGTAGAATACACTTTTAACATCATTCATGCAATAGCACGACTGTTTTACATCAGTGGTTTCATTGCATATGAATAAAAAATTAGGTGAAATGTAGATGCTGTATAAAGTCTAAAGAAACTCATACTTGCAATTATAATTTTAACTTTCAAAATCACACTTCTACTGTTACCAAGATTGTATAACTAAATCTTCAGCTTTTAGTTAGGAATACCATTCCTCTTAGGACCTGATGTATGCCATTGATTAAGTCCTAAATTATCCAAAGAAAGATGCAGAGCCCAAAGCCTGGTCAAGTCTTTCTGTAGCCTGCAGTGTTATATCTGGCCTCTGTACCTGACGTGGGAACTGAAAGGAGTATTTACAGTTCCCGCTTAAATGGCACAGACACCCAAAATTAATGTCTGCTCACTGCTTCTGTACTAGAACTATATAATTTGGCTTCCTCCCTGCACATGAGAAAAATTTTTCTTGATTTTTTATTCTTTCTAAAATTGTAATTATTTTAATTTGAATCAAATAAAATAACCCTGTGGCACATGAAAATTTAAATGATGTGCTTAGTAGCACCAGAAACTATATGAATGAAAATAATCAAGGCACTCTGTCACAGAAAAGCAAAAATGAGAGTTCTATAAATGTAAAGAATTTATCATGTAAAGAAGTTTTAGATCTTTTATCTTATAAAAATGACAAGTGCTTTTTGGTTGATTATAGAAACATTTGAATATCAGGAAAATATAACAAAATAAGAAAACTAAAATGATTTGTAATACACCTATGAGAGACACAACCCAATATTTTGATGAGTTTCATTCCATTCCCTTTCAGGGAAGAAAAAGTATACAAGAACAAATTTATATAGTTTTTGAACTTTTTCTTAATAATGTATCCTTAACATCTTTGAATGCAATAAAATCATCCACAGCATCATTTTTAAAGGCTGCACAAAATTGTATTGTAAAAACTTTAACACAAATTGACTAGCCCATTTCTAATAGGCTTAGTTGTTAAAAAAAAAATTAACTCTGATAAATCAAGCTCTGATAAATAACTGATATATGGAATATTTATGAACATTCATAATTAATTCTTAAGGAAAAACTCCTAGACCTTAATATCAGGCTATGGAGTGTTCTCTTTAATCGACTTTTTGTTGTCACGGCCAGCTCATGACAGTTCTCTACCAGTATTCATACCCTCTGCAATACTTCAGAAGGATCATGTCCCCAAACCTTCACCAACATGGAGCATTTTTCTCAGTTTATTCCTACCAATTTAAGGTACACGTCATAGCCATCTTACTTTGCATTTATTTACCAATGAATTTTAACCTTTTCAACGTATTTATTAGTTGCTTGCATATATTCATTTGTGATTTTTTTTAAAATTCTTGCTCTTTTTATATTTTAAATAGGCACTTCTTTTTCATTTTGAACAGCTTCCTTTAAATAGTAAAGAATTAACGTTTTGTGTAAAATACATTGCCAATATTATTTTTACCAAGTTATCATTATCCTTTTAAACTTTCCATTCAAGTATAGTATAGGTGAAGTATAGGTGCATGCAGCTTGATGAATTTTTACAAACTGTACACATTTGTGTAATTAGCAGCCACATATGGAAAGAAAGCACTGGGGCACCGAGAGACCTTTTTGCTGCCCCTAATCCTCTTTTCCTCCTATTGACTTAAAAAAAAGGACCAACGTCAGAGTTGAGAGTTAAGTGTTATTTAGGAGAAAATGAAGACCGCAGCCTGGGAAACAACACCTCAGGTAGCTCTGAGAAACTGCTCCAAAGAGGTAGGCAGAGAAGGTCAGTACATATGAGATTTTGGTTGGAGGGGGAATACATGCAATCAAGCACATATTTTTCCAAAAGCATCTACTAGTCTCATGAAGCTTTTGCTTGTCACAAGGAACAGTCATTGCCATGAAGGATATTAGTGCATTTCTAGATATGGGGAGGTACAAGAACTGGAGAAGGGCATGGCAACCCACTCCACTTTTCTTGCCTAGAGAATACCATGGACAGAGGAGCCTGGTGGGCTACAGTCCATAGCGTAGCAAAGAGTTGGACACAACTGAAGCAACTTAGCACAGCACACACAAGAATATGGCTCATAAAATCAACTCCTGAAAATATCAATATCTAATTATCTGAATTATTATTGTCTTGCCAGTTTTTCCCTGAGCACAGTGCTTCATCTCTGCTCTCTGCCCTGAACTCTTCTCAGGTGATGTTGAAAATCAGCATCTGCAGCACATAACTTAATCCTTAGAGAGGCAGAGGGCGAGCTGTGTCAGTGGCTCAGTCATGTCTGACTCTTTGCGACCCCATGGACTGTAGCACACTAGGCTTCCCTGTCCATCACCAACTCCTGGAGCTTGCTCAAACTCAATCCATCAAGTCGGTGATGCTATCCAACAATCTCGTCCTCTGTCCTCCCCTTCTCCTCCTGCCTTCAATCTTTCCCAGCATCAGGGTCTTTTCCAATGAGTCAGTTCTTCGAATCAGGTGGCCAAAGTACTGGAGTTTCAGCTTCAGGATCAGTCCTTCCAATGAATATTTAGGACTGATTTCCTTTAGGGTGAACTGGTTGGATCTCCTTGCAGTGCAAGGGACTCTCAAGAGTTTTCTTCAACACCACAGTTCAAAAGCATCAATTCTTTGGCTCTGAGCTTTCTTTATAGTCCAACTCTCACATCCATACATGACTACTGGAAAAGCCATATCTTTGACTAGATGGACCTTTGTCAGCAAAGTAATGTCTCTGCTTTTTAATATGCTGTCTAGGTTGGTCATAGCTTTTCTTCCAAGGAGCAAACATCTTTTAATTTCATGGCTGCAGTCACCATCTGCAGTGATTTTGGAGCCCAAGAATATAAAGTCTGTCACTGTTTGCTTTGTTTCCCCATCTATTTGCCATCAAGTGCTGGGACCGGATGTCATGATCTTCATTTTTTGAATATTGAGTTTTAAACCAGCTTTTTCACTCTCCTCCTTCACATTTATCAAGAGGCTCTTTCATTCTTCTCTCTGCCATAAGAGTGGTGTCATCTGCATATCTGAGGTTACTGATGTCTCTCCCGGAAGACTTGACTTCCACTATATTGCACTGTATGGCACTAACCCCATTGGTGATAGCATGTGAGTCATTTTCAGTTTGAGAATACTTCTAGCATTATATATTAAATAAATCATTGTCAATGAAAAATAAATAGTTGAAATATAAAGTTTAGGAAAGCTTCAGGAAAGTGAAAACAAAATCAAGGGATGAAAAATGTGACAAAAATAAGAGATCTGGAAGATAAATCTAGGAAATACAACAAACAGAAAACAGAAAATTAAGATAGATGAAGCTATTTTCAAAATAAAATAAGCAAAACTTTCCCAGTTCAAGAAGAAATAAGCTTTCAGATTGAAAAAGGATGAGCTCTCAAAAGAAAGACAAATGAAAGATGACCCAAAGGCAGACAGAGAAACATGGAACTCAAGTACATCAAGAATAATATTATCCCTGGGAGTAGGTGGATAGAAGAAGTGGGTGAGGGGGTCAGAATGTACAAACCTCCAATTACAAAATAAATAATTATGGGGATATAACACATTGTATGTGCAGTGTGTATGCTGTGCTTAACCACTCAGTCACGTCTGACTCTTTACAACCGCATGGGCTATGTATCCCTCCAGGCTCTTCTGTCCATGGGGATTATCCAGGCAAGAATACTGGAGTGGGTTGCCATGCCCTCCTCAAAGCATATAGCATTATGACTATAATTAATAATATTGTATTGTATATTTGAAAATTTCTGAGAGTAGATCTTGAAAGTCCTTATCACAAGAAAAAAATTTTAACTACCTGTAGTGATAGATGTTAACTAAATTTATCATAGTGATCATTTTACAATAAATATAATATCAAGTCATGTTATAACCTAAACTAATATAATGCTGTACATCAATTACATTTCAACCTTTAGAAAGAATAAAATCATCCAGAAAGAGAGGTGAAAAAAGCTTTATGTTCAAATTAATTAGAATCCTATTGGTATCTCTGTTTCCAACTGACATACTATAGGTAGAGCATAATGAACCAATGCCTTCAAAAATTGTAGAAAAAAACCACATTAGTGCACAATTTTATCTATCTACATCATTATTAAATCCGTTGGTAAAATAGAGATATCGTTAGACATTCAAAGCATTAGAATATTTATCTCCAACATATATTCTCTCCATAATTTACTGAAGGATTTACTCTAGGGGGAAAAAATGGAAGTATAAACATATAATAGGAAACGAAGTATCTAATCAAACAGCTCAATAAAGGGAAGTCTCAGCATTCAAGTATTCAGTAGATCTAAAGAGCAACTAGGTAAGATTTCAGGAAAGTAAAAAGCAATACAAGATAATCAGAGTCCAGAGATAAAGAAACTACTCAGGAGGTGGACCTAAGATGGCAGAGGAATAGGACGGGGAGACCACTTATTCCCCCATAAATTCATCAAAAGAACATTTAAACACTGAGTAAATTCCACAAAACAACTTCTGAATGCCGGCAGAGGACATCAGGCAGAGAGACAAGCAGCCCATTGTCTTCGAAAGGAGCATCCCTCCCTCCTCACAGCACGACTGAACAAGTGAGCCTTAAAAAGTGTCCACCACCGCCCCCTTGTGTCAGGGCGGAAATCAGACACTGAAGAGACCAGCAAACAGAAGAAGCTAAAACAGAGGGAACCGCTTTGGAAGTGACAAGTGCAAAAGATTAAAACCCTGTAGTTAGCACTGACTACATAGGAAGGGGGCTACAGATCTTGAGAAATATAAGCCGGACCAAGGAACTATCCGAAAATGAACTGACCCCGCATTGCCCACAACAACACCAGAGAAAGAACTAGATATATTTTTACTATTTTTACTATCATTCTCTTTTTTTAATTTTTTTAAAAAATTAAGTC
>SJYQ01094263.1:152535-173503 GCA_006410935.1 Redunca redunca | reverse complement strand
CTCTTCTCTGTGTAACTCCATGAACATCTCTGAGCAGTCCAGACTGTGGAGCGCACATAAGGAAGTGATTACTGGCTAGCTTGCTCTCTCCTCTTTTGATTCCACCTCATCTCATTCAGGTCACCTCTAACTCCCTCCTCCCTCTTCTCTTCTCCATGTAACTCTGTGAACCTCTCAGGGTGTCCCTCACTGTGGAGAAACTTTTCATCTTTAACCTAGATGTTTTATCAGTGGTGCTGTATAGATGGAGAAGTCTTGAGGCTACTGTAAAAATAAGACTGAAAACCAGAAACAGGAGGCTTAAGTCCAAATCCTGAGAACACCAGAGAACTCCTGACTCCAGGGAACATTAATCAACAGGAGCTCATCAAACGCCTCCATAGCTACACTGAAACCAAGCACCACCCCAGGGCCAACAAGTTCCAGAGCAAGACATACCATACAAATTCTCCAGCAACACAGGAACACAGCCCTGAGCTTCAATATACAGGCTGCCCAAAGTCACTCCAAATCCACTGACATCTCATAACTCATTACTGGACACTTCATTGCACTCCAGAGAGAAGAAATCCAACTCCACCAACTAGAACACCAACACAAGCTTCCCTAACCAGGAAACCTTCACAAGCCACCCATACAACCCCCCCCCCACCAACGCCACAGCGAAGAAACTCCACAATAAAGAGAACTCCACAAACTGCCAGAATACAGAAAGGCCACCCCAAACACAGCAATATAAACAAGATGAAGAGACAGAGGAATACCCAGCAGGTAAAGGAACAGGATAAATGCCCATCAAACCAAACGAAAGAGGAAGAGATAGTGCCGGGAGCCACCACGGGAGATCCCACCCATGACAAAGCTCATGCAGAGACAATCTGATGGGCAAAGGTGGATCAGAATTCGAGGGACTCCCTGGACCAGCTCGAGGATCTACCCCAAAACCAGAATCTGTTTGTCTTACTATTTTATGCCTTTCACCAACTCTTCTGACATTAACAGGGGACTATCCCTGACCACCTTTCTCTGGAGAAAATTAAACTTAGGGCTCTAGCTAATAAGTCTCTTGGACATGAAAGGAATATTTCAATTCAAACCCCCTCTGTTGGCATTCTAACTTGCTTGGCAGGTTTATCCAGACTCTTGCAGCTATGCATATGATTGTTCACAGCCTCCCAACTGTGAGAGGCACGGGAAGCCTAAAACATAGAGCCTTTCAAAGAGTTAAAAGTTATTAGAGTAGTGCTGGTGTAGGATTTCATTACTGGGCCAATGCTTGCTGCTAAGTTCCCATATCTTTTATCCACTGTGTACCTGGGAGTGCATTAGTTAACATAGTTGGAATGTAAGAAAAACAAGTGTAGCCTTGAAATTAACCACAACAGACCTTTGAGCTAATTGGTTCTTTCTTGTAACTCACTGCACCTTTGCTCCATGAGCAAATGTAACTCTGTTTAGCATTTTCTGAGGCTGACATAGATTAGGAATATAAAGAAAAAACACTTCAAAGGAAAATAAGTTTTCTGGTTGAGCAGCCTTTATCAAAAGAGGGTCATAAAATGTCCACAGGCCTCCAAGGCCAGAAGATAATGTACACAACATCGTTTGTGGGAAAGGCATGCAGAAAAAATCCTGGTTTCGATAAGGGCAAAACTGCTGGAGTGTTTGAGCTGATTCTACATTATCATGCATCCTTCATTTCCTTCTATGTACAACTCAAGGTATAAAAGTCCCTTTTGAAAATAAAGTTACGGGCCTCACTTACTGAAGAAGCTTGGTCTCCCCGTGTCTTCCTTTCTTTCTTTCTTTTTCTCCTCTATTTTCTTATCTGCAACATTTTTTTCTTTATCTCTCCCTCTAAATCACTTTCCTCGCAACACCATTTCTCCTGAGGGTTCCCCTGAATCCTGCGGGGGCTGGACCCTGGCAAGATAGGGAATCTACCTGATAAAAAATTCCAAATAATGATAGTGAAAATGACCCAAAATCTTGAAAACAAAATGGAATCACAGATAAATAGCCTGGAGACAAGGATTGAGAAGATGCAAGGAAGGTTTAACAAGGACCTAGAAGAAATAAAAAAGAGTAAATATATAATGAATAATGCAATAAGTGAGATCAAAAACACTCTGGAGGGAACAAATAGTAGAATAATGGAGGCAGAAGATTGGGTTAGTGACGCAGAATATAGAATGGTAGAGATAAATGAATCAGAGAGGAAAAAAGAAAAACAAATTAAAAGAAATGAGGACAATCTCAGAGACCTCTGGGACAATGTTAAATGCCCCAACATTTGAATCATAGGAGTCCTGAAGAAGAAGACAAAAAGAAAGACCATGAGAAAATACTTGAGGAGATAATAATTGAAAACTTCCCTAAATGGGGGAAGGAAATAATCACCCAAATCCAAGAAACTCAGAGTCCCAAACAGGATAATTCCAAGGTGAAACACCCCAGACACATATTAATCAAATTAACAAAGGTCAAACACAAAGAACAAACATTAAAAGCAGCAAGGGAAAAAAAACAAAATAGCACACAAGGGGATTCCCATAAGGATAATAGCTGATCTTTCAATACAAATTCTTCAGGCCAGGAGGGAATGGTAAGACATATTTAAAGTGATGAAAGAAAATATCCTACAGCCCAGATTACTGTACCCAGCAAGGATCTCATTCAAATATGAAGAAGAAATCAAAAGCTTTACAGACAAGCAAAACCTGAGAGAATTCAGCACCACCAAACCAGCTCTCCAACAAATGCTAAAGGATCTTCTCTAGACAGAAAACACAAAAAGGGTGTACAAACTCGAACCCAAAATAATAAAGTAAATGGAAATGGGATATACTTATCAATAATTACCTTAAATGTAAATGGGTTGAATGCCCCAACCAAAAGATAAAGACTGGCTGAATGGATACAAAAACAAGACCCCTATATATGTTGTCTACAAGAGACCCACCTCTAAACAGGGGACACATACAAACTGAAAGTAAGGGCTGGAAAAAGATATTCCATGAAAATAGAGACCAAAAGAAAGCAGGAGTAGCAATACTCATATCAGATAAAATAGACTTTAAAACAAAGGCTGTGAAAAGAGACAAAGAAGGACACTGCATAATGATCAAGGGATCAATCCAAGAAGAAGATACAACAATTATAAATATATATGCACCCAACATAGCACTGTAATATGTAAGATAAATGCTAACAAGTATGAAAGGGGAAATTAACAATAAAACAATAATAGTGGGTGACTTTAATACTCCACTCACACCTATGGATAGATCAACTAAACACAAAATTAACAAGAAAACACAAACTTTAAATGATACAATAGACCAGTTAGACCTAATTGATATCTATAGGACATTTCACCCCAAAACAATGAATTTCACCTTTTTCTCAAGCACACACGGAACGTTCTCTAGGACAGATCACATCCTGGGCCATAAATCTAACCTTGGTAAATTCAAAAAAACTGAAATTATTCCAAGCATCTTTTCTGACCACAATGCAGTAAGATTAGATCCCAATTACAGGAGAAAAACTATTAAAAATTCCAACATATGGAGGCTGAACAACATGCTGCTGAATAACCAACAAATCACAGAAGAAATCAAAATATGCATAGAAATGAAAGAAAATGAAAACACAACAACCCAAAACCTGTGGGACACTGTAAAAGCAGTGCTAAGGGGAAGGTTCATAGCAATACAGGCTTACCTCAAGAAACAAGAAAAAAAGTCAAATAAATAACCTAACACTACACCTAAAGCAACTAGGAAAGGAAGAAATGAAGAACCCCAGAGTTAGTAGAAGGAAAGAAATCTTAAAAATTAGGGCAGAAACAAATGGAAAAGAAAAAAAAGAGGCCACAGCAAAAATCAACAAAGCCAAAAGCTGGTTCTCTGGAAGGATAAATAAAATTGACAAACCATTAGCCAGACTCATCAAGAAACAATGGGAGAAAAATCAAATCAATAAAATTAGAAATGAAATTTGTGAGATCACAACAGACAACACAGAAATACAAAGGATCATAAGAGACTACTATCAGCAATTATATGCCAACAAAATGGACAACTTGGAAGAAATGGACAAATTCTTAGAAAAATACAACTTTCCAAAACTGAACCAGGAAGAAATAGAAAATCGTAACATACCCTTCACAAGCACAGAAATTGAAACTGTAATCAGAAATCTTCCAGCAAATAAAAGGAACAGAAGGCTTCACGGCTGTATTCTACCAAAAATTTAGAGAAGAGCTAACATCTATTCTACTCAAACTCTTCCAGAAAATTTCAGAGGAAGGTAAACTTCCAAACTCATTCTATGAGGCCACCATCACCCTAATACCAAAACCAGACAAAGATGCCACAAAAAAAGAAAATTACAGGCCAATATCACTGATGAACATAGATGCAAAATCCTTAACAAAATTCTAGCAATCAGAATCCAACAACAGATTAAAAAGATCATACACCATGACCAAGTGGGCTTTATCCCAGGGATACAAGGATTCTTCAATATCTGCAAATCAATCAATGTAATACACCACATTAACAAATTGAAAAATAAAAACCATATGATCATCTCAATAGATGCAGAGAAAGCCTTTGACAAAATTCAATATCCATTTATGATAAAAACCCTCCAAAAAGCAGGAATAGAAAGATCATATCTCAACATAATAAAAGCTATATGTGACAAACCCACAGCAAATATTATCCTCAATGGTGAAAAATTGAAAGCATTTCCCCTAAAGTCAGAAACAAGACAAGGGTGCCCACTTTCACCACTACTATTCAACATAGTTTTGGAAGTTTTGGCCACAGCAATCAGAGCAGAAAAAGAAATAAAAGGAATCTAAATCAGAAAAGAAGAAGTAAAACTCTCACTGTTTGCAGATGACATGATCCTCTACATAGAAAACCATAAAAACTTCACCAGAGAATTACTAGACCTAATCAATGAAAATAGTAAAGTTGCAGGATATAAAATCAACACACAGAAATCCCTTGGATTCCTATACACTAATAATGAGAAAATGGAAAGAGAAATTAAGGAAACAATTCCATTCACCATTGCAATGAAAAGAATAAAATACTTTGGAATATATCTACCTAAAGAAACTAAAGACATACATATAGAAAACTATAAAACAGTGGTGAAAGAAATCAAAGAGGACATTAATAGATGGAGAAATATACCATGTTCATGGATTGGAAGAATCAATATAGTGAAAATGAGTATACTACCCAAAGCAATCTATAGATTCAAGGCAATCCCTATCAAGCTACGAACGGTATTTTTCACAGAGCTAGAACAAATAATTTCACAATTTGTATGGAAATACAAAAAACTCTGAATAGCCAAAGCAATCTTGAGAAAGAAAAATGGAACTGGAGGAACCAACCTGCCTGACGTCAGGCACTACTACAAAGCCACAGTCATCAAGACAGTATTGTACTGGCACAAAGACAGAAATATAGATCAATGGAACAAAATAGAAAGCCCAGAGATAAATCAACACATCTATGGACACCTTATCTTTGACAAAGGAGGCAAGAATATACAATGAGAAAAGACAATCTCTTTAACAAGTGGTGCTGGGAAAACTGGTCAACCACTTGTAAAAGAACGAAACTAGAACACTTTCTAACACCATACACAAAAATAAACTCAAAATGGATTAAAGATCTAAACATAAGACCAGAAACTATAAAATTCCTAGAGGAGAACATAGGCAAAATACTCTCTGACATAAATCACATCAGGATCTTCTTTGACCCACCTCCTACAATATTGGAAATAAAAGCACAATTAAACAAATGGGACCTAATTAAAATTAAAAGCTTCTGCACAACAAAGGAAACTCTAAGCAAGGTGGAAAGACAGCCTTCAGAATGGGAGAAAATAATAATAAATGAAGTAACTGACAAAGAATTAATCTCAAAAATATGCAAGCAACTTCTGCAGCTCAATTCGAGAAAACTAAATGACCCAATCAAAAAATGGGCCAAAGAACTAAATAGACATTTCTCCCAAGAAGACAGACAGATGGCTAACAGACACATGAAAAGATGCTCAGCATCACTCATTATCAGAGAAATGAAAATCAAAACCACAGTGAGGTACCATTTCACCCCAGTCAGAATGGCTGCTATCCAAAAGTTTACAAGCAATAAATGCTGGAGAGGGTGTGGAGAAAAGGGAACCCTCTTACACTGTTGGTGGGAATGCAAACTAGTACAGCCACTATGGAGAACAGTGTGGGGATTCCTTAAAAACCTGGAAATAGAACTGTCTTATGAGCCAGCAATCCCACTGCTGGGCATACACACCAAGGAAACCAGACTTGAAAGAGACACGTGTACCCCAGTGTTCACCACAACACTGTTTATAATAGCCAGGACATGGAAGCAACCTAGATGTCCATCAGCAGACGCATGGATAAGAAAGCAGTGGTACATATACACAATGGAGTACTACTCAGCCATTACAAAGAATACATTTGAATCAGTTCTAATCAGGTGGATGAAACCGGAGCCGATTATACAGAGTAAAGTAAGTCAGAAAGAAAAACACCAATACAGTATACTAATGCGTATATATGGAATTTAGAAAGTTGGTAATGATAACCCTGTATATGAGACAGCAAAAGAGACAGAGATGTATAGAACACTCTTGTGGACTCTGTGGGAGAGGAAGAGGGTGGGATGATTTGGGAGAATGGCATTGAAATTCATATCATATATGAAACGAATCACCAGTCCAGGTTCGATGCAGGATATAGGATGCTTGGGGCTGGTGCACTGGGATGACCCAGAGGGATGGTACAGGGAAGGAGGTGGGAGGGGGATTCAGGATGGGGAACACACGTACACCCCCTGGCGGATACATGTTGATGTATGGCAAAACCAATGCAATATTTTAAAGTAATTAGCCTCCAATTAAAATAAATAAATTTATATTAAAAAAAAAGAAACTACTCAAACCAAAAAAGGAATACAATGACCTTCAATTAAGGGCAAGAAACACAAACTCCAGGAGATCGTGATGGACAGGGATACCTGGCGTGTTGCACCCCATGATGTTGCAAAGAGTCAGACATGACTTGGTGTCTGAACAATAACAACATAGTCCAAGCAGTACATACATCAAAGCAGGAAGACGGTGCCCACATTTTCTACCTTTGGAATCAATGTTTAGGAAAAGCTAAAAAAAAACTCAATTATGGTTACAAAATATTCTGCAATTTTTACCTAATTGGCAATATGTACGTAAAGAAACAGGGACAGCTGCTAGGAGATGGAAAGAGGAGGAAAGGGAAAGTGGAAGACAAAAAGACAAATGATGGTCAAAATTGAGAAAATAAAAGACACTGAATAATGAATAGAAGTTAGAATACATAATCTGTGTAAAAATATAGACTCACTACTGCTCAGCAGTACAAAATCAAAATTTTGTACAAAGTACAAAATCAAAAACAAAAATTTTAGTTTTTTCTAAAATTGATTTAATATTTCTAACAAACCTCCTGTTAAACTCAGTGCTAATTTAAACTTGTTTCTTTTAAATAATTCAGTTTATTCAAGGTAAATGCCCTATGTGTAAGATTTCTTCCCTCTCATTTACTTTCCTTCCCTCCAAGCCTAGCTTGATATGGAATCTCGTAGAAGAAGGTGGTGTCAGCTCCTAGGTCACCGGGCCTCCCCAGTGCTGTTCCCTACTCATCTGGGCACTCACTGACTTCCCCTGTTAACATCTGCAGTGAAGAACTGTGTTTTGTTCTCTTGGCTCTGTCAGGCCTAATGAGTTTGCCTTTTTGACCTAACTGTGCCTTGGCTCTCACTGGCTGCCCCCTCCTTCATGTCTCAGCAAAGACCCCCTCCAGCACCTTCCTTAGTTCACACTCAAACCTTCCTGCTGTGGCCCCAGAAGCAGGCCAGCTGGTTTCCATCTCAGCTACTTCCCTGTCCCCAGGAGATTAGAGGAACTTATGAATCGATGCAATATCACAAAGCCATAAATTAAATTCTTTCTCTCTGTAACCACACGAAGCCTCCACATGTATCCTTCAGGGTTTGTGCACAAATACATTTCTGCAGACCTCACTCTCTGGCTTTCCCTCAACCACACAGGTCTCCACCTCCCATCCCCAGGGCCAGAAGCTAGAGGAACTCATGTAAACAGGTGTTTCTACTGCCTCTCTCCCTCTTCTCTTTCCCACAGTCCACTGACTACAAAGGGCTTTCATTTACTCCCCTTCTTGTCTGGCATGCGTTCGTCCACAACATATTCTCCATATTCCATTTGACTTCCACCCCTTGACTGATGATGATGGAACTCTTATAGGAGGGGAAAAGGGAATAAAAGGATATTATTTAAAGGTTCAAAATAACTATCTACATAAATTTAACCAATAGAGATAATAAAAAGATTGTTAAATGTACCTGTTTTTGAGAAGGAAGAGAGAATGTGCCAAAAGAACTGAAACAAAATGCTTAAAAATATTGCTCTGAGAATTATAGGTGAGAAGGGAAGGGCTTTTTATTGTGAATCCTTGAGTACTACTCAACACACTGTTTCACAATCCACGTTCTTATGTCTTTACCCCCAATTATGCCATGAATTCATCAGAATAGTTTCCAGCAGGTCAGCCTTCTTGCCATTGATTCTTAAAGTCACTCTCTTTGGCGGCACAGGCTGGCACTTCAATTGAACGCAGAGACACATTTATTTGTCTTTATGATGACTTCCCTTCATATATTTTGGGAATCTATCTCTAATGTTAGAGGAATTAATATGCTCAGAATCTTCAAGAATCTTGCCTATAATTTGTTTAACATTATAAATCCTTCCGGCTTTACCAAGGTAATATTTGTGGAGCAGATGTTGCAAGACTTCAAGAAAATAATCTTTCTAATCGTGGTGTCTCCATCTATAAATGGGGATAACAGGGCAGGTTCAATAAGAGGAACTGGAGATACAAAGACACATCAAAGCTAAATTCTTCCATCTAAATTTTTTGTGTGCATGACTAATTATTTAATATTTTTGAAATAAAAATTTAACCATAATACACCTAAGGTATTTTTTCATAATTTATCCTGGTAAATAAGGAAAAATTTTTAATCACATTCAGGTATTCCTTATTTCAGAATGTATTCCTCTTATCATATTGTGCATTTTTATTTTGTGCACTTGTTTTGTTTTCTCATTCAGAAATACAATACTAAATTAAGTCTTATCTATCCAGAATAATCTCCCTATCATTATCCTTCTTCTATCATATGCTATTTTCAGGACATCTACCAACTTTATTAATAACTGATTTAATCTTGCATAATATTTATTCTCTTCTTTAGTATTTAATGCATATTTTAATTCTATTTTTAATTTCCTACTAAAAACTGCAAAGTTTTCTCATCTCCCCAGCTTGCTTTTTAACTTTCACCTTTTATATTAAATGGATACTTCCTCACTCTTTTCATAAAGTCTAATTCTTTAAAAAGTTTTTACTAACTCAATGCAGAAAGTTTTTAAATGTATTTCAATTTTTCCTATAATAAATCTTTTCCAAGTATGTTTTTTCCACTTCTTCTAAATTATATTTCCTTTTAATGTTGAGAAGTATTTCCATACCCTCAGTTTGTTGAGGTGTTTTTTCCTCTGTTGACTCATCCTAGAATATAGAGTGATTTATCCAGGCCAGATGTCAGCCATAAACAGGACAGAGGGCTCTTAGAACCATACAGTGACCACCTGGTTGCTATTAGAACCCTATTTCCAGATATAAAGTTTCAGTTGGAGACTGGTTGATAAAATTTCGCTTCCCCAGGTCAGCAAGACTGGGAGCTTCAGAAAGAAATCAGAGCCTTTGAAGGGAAACTTAGTCTCTACAAGCCTGTCTCTCTTTTCAGTGAAACTGCAGCACTAATTTCTAACTTTGGTTTCCAACTTCTTTGGTTTCCAACTTCTTTGCTGTCCAGCATTTACTGTCAATTCTGAGGTGTGACTCTACAGGTTCCCCTTTCTGGTTATGACACTAGTCAGATCAAAATGGAACTGCATCACCCCGCTGGACTCTGTGGTGGACCTCTGACTTCTTCTTTTTCATGCAATGCCAAAAACATAGTTTTATCCTCAGTCCTTTGACCCCTCCTTGTGCTTTTATTTTAGGAGACTTTTCTCTCTTTCAAACAAGAAAAAATAAATCACATTTCCATTAAAAAGTTCACAGAGTATTATAAAATTTTACAGAAGATACAATTTATTTTTTCCCTACATATTTTGTTAAATTTATGTTTACCCCCTTCCAAAATTAAGTAGTCTGTAGGGAAAAAAATAGCCTAGAAATTTTATTACAGTATTCTAAATATTCAAGTACCAATGAAGTGTGTATGTCCATCACCCAGTCATGTCTGACCCTTTGTGACCCCATGAACTGTAGCCCACCAGGCTCCTGTGTCCATGGGATTCTCCAGGCAAGAATACTGGAGTGGGTTGCCATTTCATTCTCCAGGGGATCTTCCCAACCCAGGGATCAAACCTGGCTCTCCGGCATTGCAGGCAGATTTTTTTACTGTCTGAGCCAAGGAAGACCCAAGTACCAATAAAGAGTGAATATATAAGGGATACATGAAACATTTGCCTTTGGCTCATAAGTTCTACACTTTACTTAATCATCTTGGTCCTTCCTGGTTTTGTTTGCACTGAGACCCTTTCCTGCTGCTTTCCTTGCCTGCCTCTGTATCATGGGGTGAGGTGGGTATAGGAGTACAGGGAATGAGTCCTGCCAGCTTCATTTCCAGACATCCATGTCTCTTGGCCCTGGCTCATTGTGATTCAGGAAAGCACTAGCAGGTCACTTCAAAAAGGGAAGAAGCACAGAGGCAGCCAGCCATATTCCTTCCTCTGTGCCACAGGTGGCATTTCCAATTAATTTTTTCCTGTCTCTTCAACTCTGATAGGTCTATTGTGATTGCATTTTATCACAGGTAACCCTGTGCCCTGAGCTTTGATAAAACTACCTCTGTTCTATATCTCTCCAACCTAGGAATGGTGGCATCTTGTAGCTGTTAAATTTGAGTTGCCTTGCCAACCTGATGGCTTCTTAATTCTTTTGTCACATATGTAACCAAGTACCTTCACTAAATCCCTTCTGCTTCACTTAGTGTTTTCCAATTAATATCCTGATACCCATGCCATTACATTAATATATATAACTATTAATACCTCAAATTTTTACCCACTATAAGTTGATTAGCTTTAGTGCTATGTTTTCAGTGGTTCATTAATGCTATTGACCGTGTTGATCATAATTTGAAAATAAATACATATTTTAACTCCCTTTCCTAGATTCTTCCTTAAAGCCAAAAAAAAAAAAAAAAAAGTTGTTTTACCTACATATGAATTTAAATTTCAAAGACCAATACAATACCAATACAAGGTCAAAAAACACTTCTTGACTTTTACTTTGGGCTTCCCTGGTGGCTCAGTGATAAAGAATTCACCTGCCAACACAGAAGATATGGGTTCAATCCCTGGGTAAAGAAGATCCTCTGGAAAAGGGAATGGCAACCCATTCCAGTATTCTTGCCTGGAAAATTCCATGGATGGAGGAGCCTGGCAGGCTATAGTCCATGGGATCACAAAGAGTCAGATATGACTGAGCACGCATGCACACAGTTTTCTTTCTATTTCTTTTTATTTATCTGTGTGTCAAAACCTAAGAAACTAAGCATCCAGAACTGAGTTAGTTATTTATAGACTCTTATGTGACAATGACATGCCAATTTAACTAACAGTTGAATTCTTATATTTGAAATAATTTTAAAATATTAAGTGATATGGTGTTACTTTCTGAGCATTAAAATATTTTCATATAATCTGCAAAAATTCCATTTTTTCATAAAACTGAAATATTCACAATTGAAAAAGTGACTGATTTTATTGCCATATTAAGCAAGGGTATCAGTTTCCACTTCACAGTTGGATAATGATTAGTTATATACTTTAAGCATTGTATATTGCCAAAATCATGTGCTCTGGTTAAACAGAAATAGCAATTCATAGGAATTAAGACCAGTAAGAAATTTCCCTTAGAGTCACTTAAAAATTGAATCAAAGCCAATAGGTCTTGCCTTCTGCTAATGCAGTAAGACTTTGAATGGGCCAAAGTCTTCTGGAGTTTCTGCCAAAGGACTTGGAAATTTCTTGTTATTATTACATCTGGATATTTTGCTATAATGATGTATGCAGAAAGGATTAGAGAAATATATGGGTAAATTGATATGATAACTGCTACAGCTTTGTTACAGTTTATCATTTTATCGCTGTTTATGAGTTCAGCTACTAATGGCTTTGAAGATTTTCTTTGAACAAGACTTAAAGTTTTTCCACTATGCTTACCTACACATCATGCTCCTCCAGGGGTATCAACCTTTTCATGCCCTTGTGTCTTTTTCTCTAGCTAGAACTCTGTAGACACAATGAATCAACACCATTACACAGCAAAATAATGTATATACCTTGCCTGATCCATTTTTCACTTGTGCAGAAACAGAAACTCTGTCTAGATAATTAACACCAGGAGATTTCCAGCAATTATTTTGCTCACTGCCCTACTGGATTACTCAATACGCTATTCTGTATGAATTGTATCCCCCTGGTAATCCACTATAGAACTCTCAAGAAAGCAGCCAACCTAGGTTACCCTATTTCATTCCCATGCTGGGGTAAAATTTTCTTTCCTATATAGTAAAACAGCTCACTGAGAAGTATTTTAACACAAAAATCACCAAGAAGTAACTAGAAATAATGAGAAAACCTCTGTGAGGATGGTTTATGCAAAGCAGGGGATAGAAGTTGTATGGATGGATGTGTGACTGGTCAGTGTTAAGAGCTCTAAAAGTAAAAAAGAATGAATGAAGACACAGTCCATGGTAGAGGGGAAACCCTCTGTGCTAATTACTAACTAGTTACCTTTTACTGCAAACCACCTTTTTCATCTCTGTGTTCTGATACTGAATCTGAGAGGGTAACCCACATTTCTGCTCTGCTAGTTTGGCTTCCTTGGTGGCTGAGACAATAAAGAAACTGCCTGCAATGAAGGAAACCAGGTTTGATCCCTCAGTCAAGAAGATCCCCTGGAGGAGGAAATGACAACACACTCCAGTATTCTTGCCTGGGAAATCCCATGGAGAAAGGAGCCTGGCAGGCTACAGTCCATAGGGTCTCAAAGAGTCGGACTGTGACTGACAAACTGGATGACTGACATCAGTTCAGTTCAGTCGCTCAGTCGTGTCTGACTCTTTGCGACCCCATGAATCGCAGCACGCCAGGCCTGTCCATCATCAACTCCTGGAGGTCACCCAAACTCATGTCCATCTAGTCGGTGATGCCATCCAGCCATCTCATCCTCTGTCACCCCCTTCTCCTCCTGCCCCCAATCCCTCCCAGAATCAGGGCCTTTTCCAATGACACAACTCTTCGCATGAGGTGGCCAAAGTATTGGAGTTTCAGCTTCAGCATCAGTCCTACCAATGAACACCCGGAACTGATCTCCTTTAGGATGGTCTGGTTGGATCTCCTGGCAGTTCAAAGGACTCTGAGAGTCTTCTCCAATACCACAGTTCAAAAGCATCAATTCTTTGGCACTCAGCTTTCTTCACAGTCCAACTCTCACATCCATACATGACCACTGGAAAAACCATAGCCTTGACTTGACAGACCTTTGTTGGCAAAGTAATGTCTCTGCTTTTTAATATGCTATCTATGTTGGTCATAACTTTCCTTCCAAGGAGTAAGCATCTTTTAATTTCACGGCTGCAGTCACCATCTGCAGTGATTTTGGAGCCCCAAAAAATAAAGTCTGACACTGTTTCCACTGTTTCCCCATCTATTTCCCATGAAGTGATGGGACCGGATGCCATGATCTTTGTTTTCTGAATGTTAAGCTTTATGTCAACTTTTTCACTCTCCACTTTCACTTTCATCAAGAGGCTTTTTAGTTCCTCTTCACTTTCTGCCATAAGGGTGGTGTCATCTGCATATCTGAGGTTATTGATATTTCTCCCAGCAACCTTGATTCCAGCTTGAGCTTCCTCCAGCCAAGCGTTTCTCATGATTTACTCTGCATATAAGTTAAATAAGCATTGAATCGATAAATTGCTTTGGGTAGTATACTCATTTTCACTATATTGATTCTTCAAATCCATGAACACGGTATATTTCTCCATCTATTAGTGTCCTCTTTGATTTCTTTCACCAGTGTTTTATAGTTTTCAATATATAGGTCTTTAGTTTCTGTAGGTGTTACAATGGTGAATGGAATTGTTTCCTTAATTTCTCTTTCTATTTTCTCATTATTAGTGTATAGGAATGTAAGGGATTTCTGTGTATTGATTTTATATTCTGCAACTTTAATATATTCATTGATTAGCTCTAGTAATTTTCTGGTGGAGTCTTTAGGGTTTTCTATATAGAGGATTGTGTCATCTTCAAACAGTGAGAATTTTACCTCTTCTTTTCCAATTTGGATTCCTTTTATTTCTTTTTCTGCTCTGATTGCTTGGCCAAAACTTCCAGAACTATGTTGAATAGTAGTGGTGAAAGTGGGAACCCTTGTCTTGTTCCTGACTTTAGGGGAAATGCTTTCAACTTTTCACCACTGAGGATAATATTTGCTATGGGTTTATCATATATAGCTTTTATTGTGTTGAGGTATGTTCCTTCTATTCCTGCTTTCTGGAGAGTTTGTATCATAAATGGATGTTGAATTTTGTCAAAGGCTTTCTCTGCATCTATTGAGATGATCATATGGTTTTTATTTTTCAATTTGTTAATGTGGTGTATTACATTGACTGAGTTTTGGATATTGAAGAATCCTTGCATCCCTGGGATAAATCCCACTTGGTCATGGTGTATGATCTTTTTAATCTGTTGTTGGATTCTGATTGCTAGAATTTTGTTAAGGATTTTTGCATCTATGTTCATCAGTGATATTGGCCTGTAATTTTCTTTTTTTATGGCATATTTGTCTGGTTTTGGTATTAGGGTGATGGTGGCCTCTTAGAATGAGTTTGGAAGTTTACCTTTCTCTACAATTTTCTGGAAGAGTTTGAGTAGGATAGGTGTTAGCTCTTCTCTAAATTTTTGGTAGAATTCAGCTGTGAATCCATCTGGACCTGGGCTTTTGTTTGCTGGAAGATTTCTGTTACAGTTTCAAATTCCGTACTTGTGATGGGTGTTAAGGTTTTCTATTTCTTCCTGGTTCAGTTTTGGAAACTTGTACTTTTCAAAGGATTTGTCCATTTATTTCACAATTTGTATGGAAATACAAAAAGCCTCGAATAGCCAAAGCAATCTTGAGAAAGAAGACTGGAACTGGAGGAATCAACCTGTCTGACTTCAGCCTCTACTACAAAGCCACAGTCATCAAGACAGTATGGTACTGGCACAAAGACAGAAATATAGATCAATGGAACAAAATAGAAAGCCCAGAGATAGATCCACACACCTATGACACCTTATCTTTGACAAAGGAGGCAAGAATATACAAGGAGAAAAGACAATCTCTTTAACAAGTGGTGCTGGGAAAACTGGTCAACCACTTGTAAAAGAATGAAACTAGATCACTTTCTAACACCATACACAAAAATAAACTCAAAATGGATTAAAGATCTAAGCATAAGACCAGAAACTATGAAACTCCTAGAGGAGAACATAGGCAAAACACTCTCTGACATAAATAACAGCAGGATCCTCTATGACCCACCTCCCAGAATATTGGAAATACAAGGAAAAATAAACAAATGGGACCTAATTAAAATTAAAAGCTTCTGCACAACAAAGGAAACTCTAAGCAAGGTGAAAAGATAGCCTTCAGAATGGGAGAAAATAATAGCAACTGAAGCAACTGACAAACAACTAATCTCAAAAATATACAAGCAACTCCTGCAGCTCAACTCCAAAAAAATAAACGACCCAATCAAAAAATGGGTCAAAGAACTAAATAGACATTTGTCCAAAGAAGACATACAGATGGCTAACAAACACAAGAAAAGATGCTCAGCATCACTCATTATCAGAGAAATGCAAATCAAAACCACAATGAGGTACCACTTCACACCAGTCAGAATGGCTGTGATCCAAAAGTCTACAATCAATGAATGCTGGAGATGGTATGGAGAAAAGGGAACCCTCTAACACCGTTGGTGGGAATGCAAACTAGTACAGCCACTATGGAGAACCATGTGGAGATTCCTTAAAAAACTGGAAATAGAACTGCCTTACGACCCAGCAATCCCACTGCTGGGCATACACACCGAGGAAACCAGAATTGAAAGAGACACGTGTACCACAATGTTCATCACAGCACAGTTTATAATAGCCAGGACAGGGAAGCAACCTAGATGTCCATCAGCAGATGAATGGATAAGAAAGCTGTAGTACATATACACAATGGAGCCATTAAAACTAATAAAAAGAATACATTTGAATCAGTTCTAATCAGGTGGATGAAACTGCAGCCTATTATACAAAGTGAAGTAAGCCAGAAAGAAAAACACCAATACAGAATACTAACGCATATATATGGAATTTAGAAAGATGGTAACGATAACCCTGTATGCGAAACAGCAAAAGAGACACAGATGTATAGAACAGTCTTGGACTCTGTAGGAGAGGGTGAGGGTGGGATGATTTGGGAGAATGGCATTGAAACATGTATAATATCATATATGAAATGAATCGCCAGTCCAGGTTCGATGCATGATACTGGATGCTTGGGGCTGGTGCACTGAGATGACCTAGAGGGATGGTACAGGGAGGGAAAAGGGAGGGGGGTTCAGGCTGCAGAACACGTGTATACCTGTGGTGGATTCATGTTGATGTATGGCAAAACCAATACACTATTGTAAAGTAATTAACCTTCAATTAAAATAAATAAATTTATATTTTTTAAAAAAACTAAAGTTAAATAAACAGGGTGACAATATACAGCCTTGATATACTCCTTTTCCTATTTGGGACCAGTCTGTCATTCTATGTCCAGTTCTAACTGTTGTTTCCTGGCCGGCACACAGATTTCTCAAGAGGCAGGTCAGGTGGTCTGGTATTCCCACCTCTTTCAGGATTTTCCACAGTTTATTGTGATCCACACAGTCAAAGGCTTTGGCATAGTCAATAAAGCAGAAAGAGATGTTTTTCTGGATCTCTTGCCTTTTCCATGATCCAGCGGATGTTGACAATTTGATCTCTGGTTCCTCTGCCTTTTCTAAAACCAGCTTGGACATCTGGAAGTTCACGGTTCACATATTGCTAAAGCCTGGCTTGGAGAATTTTGAGCATTACTTTACTAGCATGTGAGATGAGCACAATTGTGCAGTAGTTTGAGCATTCTTTGGCATTGCCTTTCTTTGGGATTGGAATGAAAACTGACCTTTTCCAGTCCTGTGGCCACTGCTGAGTTTTCTAAATTTGCTGACATATTGAGTGCAGCACTTTCACAGCATCATCTTTCAGGATTTCAAATAGCTCTACTGGAATTCCATCACCTCCACTAGCTTTGTTCAATGTGATGCTTTTTAAAGCCCACTTGACTTCACATTCCAGGATGTCTGGCTCTAGGTGAGTGATCACACCATCGTGATTATCTGGGTCGTGAAGATCTTTTTTGTACAGCCTTCTGTGTATTCTTGCCACCTCTTCTTAATATCTTCTGCTTCTGTTAGGTACCTACCATTTCTGTCCTTTATCGAGCCCATCTTTGCATGAAATGTTCCCTTGGTATCTCTAATTTTCTGAAGAGATTTCTAATCTTTCCCATTCTGTTGTTTTCTTCTATTTTTTTGCATTGATCACTGAGGAAGGCTTTCTTATCTCTTCTTGCTATTCTTTGGAACTCTGCATTCAGATGCTTATATCTTTCCTTTTCTCCTTTGCTTTTCACCTCTCTTCTTTTCACAGCTATTTGTAAGGCCTCCCCAGACAGCCATTTTGCTTTTTTGCATTTCTTTTAAATGGGGATGGTCTTGATCCTTGTCTCCTGTACAGTGTCATGAACCTCTGTCCATAGTTCATCAGGCACTCTATCTATCAGATCTAGGCCCTTAAATCTATTTCTCACTTTCACACTATAATTCATAAGGGATTTGATTTAGGTCATACCTGAATGGTCTCGAGGTTTTCCCTACTTTCTTCAATTTAAGTCTGAATTTGGCAATAATGAGTTCATGATCTGAGCCACAGTCAGCTCCCGGTCTCGACATACATATACATGGTTAGTTATATCCATGTTAGATCTCACTAATAGGGGTGCTAAGGGAAACTGGGGGCCTGCAGGAGGGAGAAGGCACTCGCATCTTCCTGATTGCTTTCTGTGGGTATCCTGCCTTCTTCTTACTTTGTGACCATCATCCAAGCAATTCTTATATATATGCATATATGTATATGTATATGTGTGTATGTGTGTATATATATATATATAAAACCACAGCAAGGGTAGTTCTCACCCATAGAAAATACTGAATCCAGGTTTGTTTTTCCAAAACTTGCAGAACAAGCTCATCACCTTCTGCTCCTCAGAGACAGTAGTGTCAGCTAGCTTATAAAGTCTGGTTCCTAAGTTATTAAGTTTCAGTAATTCCAGCCTCTTCCAGAAGGGTGGTAGGTGTTTCTTGGGTCTGCTTCCTCCATTAGAGCTTTTAGCTCCTTTTAATCCTCTCAATTATTTAACTAACAATTTTATACTCCCTTAACAATAGGTACAGAATTCTCTCTGTTCAAATACATAGTGTCATTTTTGTTTTCCCACTGGACCATGCTGATACTAAATATTGAACTGTTCTTAGACCATTGTAAAACTCACCCTACCAATATTGAAAAGGTGAAAAAAAGACCCAAGACAGTGGCAGTAAAAACACATGGAAGATAAACATCGCCATAAAAAAGCCAGAACAATATTTTTTTTTAAAAAAAGTCACTGAAGGACCAAGAATTAAAATGAGCTTGAGCTTGAGGAGAGTTGATAGCAAAAATTATGGCTTTTAGTGCATCAGAGCTCATCCAACCTCCTCTCTCACCTATGTTCCAACCCTACTATGACCTTCAGAATGATCTGCAAAAACCAAGAGTACAAGGACTCCACGAACTATTTAGCATTAATGATGTGGCATAGTAAAGTGAATATTTGTTATATATCTCTTTTATTTATTTAAATCAGCTAATATTCTTTTTCTGAAAGGTGGCTAAGATTGCCTTGCCATTAATATGCTAATATTAATACAAATTCTGGGAGTGTAAGCAAATTTGGAAAACTCAGCAGTGGCCACAGGACTGCAAAAGGTCAGTTTTCATTCCAATCCCAAAGAAAGACAATGCAAAAGTATGCTCAAACTACTGCACAGTTGCACTCATCTCACACGCTAGTAAAGTAATGCTCAAAATTCTCCAAGCCAGGCTTCAGCAATATGTGAACCGTGAACTTCCTGATGTTCAAGCTGGTTTTAGAAAAGGCAGAGGAACCAGACATCAAATTGCCAACATCTTCTGGATCATCGAAAAAGCGAGAGAGTTCCAGAAAAAACATCTATTTCTTCTGCCTTATTGACTATGCCAAAGCCTTTACTGTGTGGATCATAATAAACTGTGGAAAATTCTGAGAGAGATGGGAATACCAGATGACCTGACCTGCCTCTTGAGAAAACTGTATGCAGGTCAGGAAGCAACAGTTAGAACTGGACATAGAACAATAGACTGGTTCCAAATAGGAAAGGGAGTATATCAAGGCTGTATATTGTCACCCTGCTTATTTAACTTATATGCAGAGTACATCATGAGAAATGCTGAGCTGTAAGAAGCACAAGCTGGAATCAAGATTGCTGGGAGAAATATCAATAACCTCAGATATGCAGATGACACCAACCTTATGGCAGAAAGTGAAGAACTAAAGAGCCTCTTGATGAAAGTGAAAGAAGAGAGTGAAAATGTTGGCTTAAAGCTCAACATTCAGAAAACAAAGATCATGGAATCTGGTCCCATCACTTCATGGGAAATAGATGGGGAAACAGTGGAAACAGTGTCAAACTTTATTTTTCTGGGCACCAAAATCACTGCAGATGGTGACTGCAGCCATGAAGTTAAAAGGTGCTTACTCCTTGGAAGGAAAGTTATGACCAACCTAGACAGCATGTTGAAAAGCAGAGACATAACTCTGTCAACAAAGGTCCATCTAGTCAAGGCTATGGTTTTTCCAGTGGCCAGGTATGGATGTGAGAGTTGGACTGTGAAGAAAGCTGAGTGCCGAAGAATTGGTGCTTCTGAACTGTGTTGTTGGAGAAGACTCTTGAGAGTCCCTTGGACTGCAAGGGGATCCAACCAATCCATCCTAAGGGAGATCAGTCATGGGTGTTCATTGGAAGGACTGATGTTGAAGCTGAAACTTCAATACTTTGGCCACCTGATGCGAAGAGCTGACTCATTGGAAAAGACCCTGATGCTGGGAAAGATTGGGGTCAGGAGGAGAAGGGGACAACAGAGGATGAGATGGCTGGATGGCATCACCGACTCGATGGACATGGGGTTTGTGTGGACTCTGGGAGCTGGTGATAGAGAGGGAGGCCTGGCGTGGTGCAATTCATGGGGTCACAAAGAGTCAGACACGACTGAAGGACTGAACTGAACTGAATTAAAACCACATAAAGTTAGCCTTCACTAATTTGATAACTCAAATTAGTCATCGTGAGATATAATTAAAGAGTATGGCTGATTCAGAATCTAAAGGACAGAGATATATACATTGGTCCATCAGTTATTTCCTAGAACATGTGTACAGTAAAAAGGATTACAAAGAAATCAAAGAACTGAAAGAAAGTGTAATTGACCATATATATTATTAGTAATGGAAAAGATCTTTTGAGATGAAATATGTCAGAGATCATTAAAATCAAATTTTATA
>SJYQ01094263.1:121698-151204 GCA_006410935.1 Redunca redunca | reverse complement strand
ACCAAATGAAGAAAGTTCTTAAAAACATTTCTATCTCAGCATTCTTCTTTAAAGGAAAAAAATAATAAATATTTGAAAGTCCTATGTAACAGTCAACTTGAAATATGTAAGTTGTAACCAATAATACAAGGAAGGCATTTTTCCCGCAACATTTCCTGAACACATTAAACACAGTCAGGCACAGATGTGTACACTTTCCCAGAAGAATCTACAATATCAAGACATTATTTAACTAGAGTGAAAAACTACTTCTCGTATTCCACACTGTTGAAACAGAGTCACCAGTGTTTAAAATTAAAAAAAAAAACAATTTTTGAAGATGAATGGAAAGCCTTATCAAGTTAATGTCATGCTACTCCACTATAAATTCCTTTTAGTCCTCTGGGTTTTATACATTATGGTATGCTGTAAAGAACATATTAGAAAATGGTTACACTATTGAACAGTTACGAGTGGCCACATTAAACTTAATAAATGGTAGTTGAGAGATTTGCCAGTGTAAATGCAGCTTACTAAACTGTAAGGGAAGTATGATTTAGCTAGTTATATTTGAGATGTTTTTAATCTAACAGAGGAATTAACATAAAAAATAACTGATAACTTTGAAAGGATCACAAAAATATATATATGCAAAGCTTTCTTTTAATTGATTTTGGAATTGGAAAAGAGTAGCTAGAGAACATCAGTATAACAGCTAAAAACAAATACTGCCAATTACTTTTCATTTTCTATGAGTAGTGAAACATGCATACTCAAGAAAAAAGTATCTCTGAATATGTACCTTCTTAATTACAAATTCACTTATCGCTTTCTCCTTTCACTTGTGGAGACAAATTGGAGCTAACGATTTTAAAATAAAAGTTTATTGCACTGATAAGTTCAATTTCACACTTTTCTTACAAAATCAAATATTTTACATTAAGTTAAGTTGCAATTTATATTTTGTATAAGCACACCTTCCTTGTCATTCTTTTACTAACATAAAGTATAGGTGGACCATATTTAAACCAAATGGCATCATGTAAGTATTATACGGATTTTACCTGATCTATCAGGAAAATCATGTTTTTTCCAGAATGCAAAACAACTGTTTTATTCCAATTCCCATACTTTCCTTCATTTGACAATAACTAACAACATTTTACAAATACAGAAATTACCCCACTTAAATGCTATAAACTTGAAATTCTCCAAGAGTATGACTGTGTAATGAGAGTCTAGAGCTATGTAGAGGCATACACTGCCTATCCCAGGATACAGCAAATGAACCATTTGCTTTAACATTTCCTAAATTTTTTCTGAAACCAGTTCTTTTTCTACAGAGTGAGAAATACTAAACGTGGACATTGAGACTTTATTGTGACTTCTTTTGCTCTAAGTTTCCAGTTAAGACCTTAGAAAATATACCTTTCTAGAACATTCTCACTGTGGCAGCTCTAAGCTTTCAGACACAGATTCCACTCACTTCAGTGCCAAGCCCAAAAGCAACCAGGTTCTACATATAAGGAGAGATTATGCTCCTCTGCAGACAGTGCTATCTGCTTAGTTTTTCTTGAATATGAAATAACTGATCTTGGAAACTTCTTTATTGTCTTTGTTTATGAAATGAGGCAGAAAATGGAAGCCTCTTTTTAACAAAAAGGCCTCATTAAGATTGTTCTTTAAGGAATGCCATTAACCCAGATTTTCCTTACTCTTGGCAGCAGAATTGCTTCCCTATTAGTCAGGGAGGATCCTCCCTGTTCATTTCGCCACCTAAAAGAAAAAATGCTTTAATTTTCACTGAACCTACACTCTATGGTTATATATAAAGTGACTATAAAGAATGAACAAAATATAATTCTGATATTAGGATTTAGCCACTTCTCACATAGGACCCACAGATTTTTAAGCTTTGACCATTCTGCTCTGGTTCCCTTTCTGCTTATCTCGTAATATGGCTATCCCATTCAGCTGGTACTGACAAGTATGTTTCTTATTCTAGATTCCTTAGTCAGACAATTTAATCTGAGCCCTCTGTGTCTATGGTCTGACTGTGCTCTATATTTTTATTAATACACTGGTCCAGCATTCAACAGCCAAACATCTTGGGAAACAGGTGTTAAAATAGTTACTGTAAAAGAGAATTTACCCCCAATAGGAATGGAAACTGAAAATAGATGAACTATTAGATTAAACATGAACACAAGTATATTTCTTTTGCTATAGTAAACATCAATAATAGTCCTCAACCAACACCCAGGATAGCATCCAAAAGTTTTACATTACAGAAGTGAATTACTTCATGTCCAGTTGCAGTTGGTTTATACTGCCCTTAGACTCACTAGAAATTACAACTGAGAGCCTTTGAAACTAGACAATAGGTACTCTTCCTATATTTGTCTCCAGTCCACCTTATCTCTTCCACTCTTTCAGGGGCAAGGATCTTAGTAATAAGCAGTGGATCTCTGTTTACTGGTCTTTCACATATTTAAAGATAGTTTTATGTAATGCATGTAAAAATATTGGACAAGGACAAAAGCCCATATAAAACAGAATTATAAAGTGTATATTACATTGTCACTGTAGTTTAGTCTCTAAGTCATGTCCGATTCTTTCGGACCCCATGAATTGCAGCACATCAAGCTTCCCTGTCCTTCACTGTCTCCCAGAGTTTGCTCAAATTCATGTTCATTGAGTCAGTGATGCTATCCAAACAATCTCATCCTCTGTCACCCCTTGTCCTCCTGCCCTCAGTCTTTCTCAGCATCAGGGTCTTATCCAGTGAGTTAGTGCTTCACATCAGGTGACCAAAGTATTGAAGCTTCAGCTTCACCATCAGTCCTTCCAATGAATATTCAGGGTTGATTCCCTTTAGGATCGAACGGTTTGGTCTCCTCGAAGTCCAAGGGACTCTCAAGAGTCTCCTCCCATACCACAATTTGAAAGCATCAGTTCTTCAGTGCTTAGCCTTCTTTATGGTCCAACTCTCACATCTGTACATGACTACTGGAAAAACCATAGCTGACCATACAAATCTTTGTTAGCAAAATTATGTCTTTGCTTTTTAATACGCTGTCTGGAATTGTCATAGTTTTCCTTCCAAGGAGAAAATGTCTTTTAATTTCATGGCTGCAGTCACTGTCCACAGTGATTTTGGAGCCCAAGAGAATAAAATCTGGCAGTGTTTCCACTTTTCTTTATTTGCCATGAAGTGATGGGACCAGATGCCATGATCTTAGTTTTTTGAATGCTGAGTTTTAAGCCAGCTTTTTGACTATCCTCTTTTACTCTCATTATGAGGCTCTTTAGTTTTTCTTCACTTTCTGCCATTAGACGCATCATCTGCATATCTGAGGTAGTTGATATTTCTCCCTGAAATCTTGATTCCAGCTTGTGAGTCATCCAGCCTAGCACTTTACATGATGTACTCTGCATAGAAGCTAAATAAGCAGGGTAACAATATACAGCCTTGATGTACTCCTTTTCTAATTTGAAACCAGTCCATCATTCCATGTCCAGTTCTAACTGTTGCCTCCTGACCTGCATATAGGTTTCTCAGGAGACAGGTAATCTGGTATTCCCATCTCTTGAAGAATTTTCCAGTTTGCTGTGATCCACACAGTCAAAAGGCTTAAGTGTAGTCAATGAAGCAGAAGTAGATGTTTGTCTGGAACTCCCTAGCTTTCTCTGTGATCCAACAAATGTTGGCAATATGATCTCTGGTTCCTCTGTCTTTTCTAAATCCAGCTGTATATCTGGAATTTCTTGGTTCACGTACTGCTGAAGCCTAGCTTGGGGGAAATGACCACAATTGTATGATAGTTTGAACTTTCTTTGTCTTGCCCTTCTTCTATGAAAACTGACCTTTCCCAGTCCTGTGGCCACTGCTGAGTTTTCAAAATATGCTGATATATTGAGTACAGTACAGTACAGCATCATGTTTTAGGATTTGAAATAGCTTAGCTGGAATTCCATCACCTCCACTACCTTTGTTCATAATAATGTTTCCTAAGGCCCACTTGGCTTCACGCTCCAAGATGCCTGGCTCTGGTGAGTATACGTGTGTATTGTTGCTGTAGTTGTTTAGTCTCTAAGTCGCGTCTGACTCTTTGCAATGCCATGGACTGTAGCCTGCCAGGTTCCTCTGTTCAAGGGATTTCCCAGGCAAGAAAATTAGAGTGGGTTGCTATTTTCTTCTCCTGGGGAATCTTCCTGGACCAGGAATCAAAACCACCTCTCCCTTTTCCCCTGCACTGGCAGGCAGATTCTTTACTGCTGAGCCACGAGGGCCATACCACATATGTGTAAATATATACATATTTTTTTTATCTACTTCATCCGAAAAAGACTCAGAGAAAAAAACCTCCTACTTTATTTGCCTGTAACTTCTTCCCTTTTACTTTTTTGTACTTTTAATAGTTTTTGCTTCACACATTTTGGAACTATGTTATCTGAAATGTGAGTGTCTGTGATCACTATATCTTTATTATAGATCNATTCATATTTTTAAATGTGAACATGTATTTTTCTAATATTATCAAGAAAGAAACAATAACTACTCACTCCCTCATTTTGAAATAAAACTTTACTTTATCCCTAATCACCTCCTTAATATCTCCTTTTTGTTGTTGTTTTCTTGGAATGATTCAAGAACTTAGCTTGGACTTATTACTACTTTACACTATTTATCTTTACTTTTATGAACTACTTGACATCTGCATTATTTTAAATAATATTANCTTGGAATGATTCAAGAACTTAGCTTGGACTTATTACTACTTTACACTATTTATCTTTACTTTTATGAACTATTTGACATCTGCATTATTTTAAATAATATTAAAAACTTTTACACAACTACTTTAAGTTTCACTGCTCCCATCCCTGATTTCTTTCTACTAAGCACACCCATCCCAATCTTGAGAGCGTTGTTTCCTCAGTTAGCAAATTTTTTCAGGGATTCTCTTTTCTTTTTGTTTTCTCCAGGGTGACTATGGGAGTGGTATTCTTTCTCATTTCACAAATTTCTGCAAATATCTTTCAGTTGTCCTCAGACATGAAATATAGGTAATCTTCTTCAAAGATTTTTCCCCTCAAAACTTGAGATTTTTTTCTAAGTAATTATAGTAGCCTGATACTAATTAACTTTCTTTCTTGCAGAGACAATCACTGTATTGTTTGAGTGATGTAGGATTTTTCTCTGTATTCTTTACCATCCATCTCTCGTTTGTTCAGACACATGTATTTCCCACACATTTTCTGCCTTAGTGGCCCCCTTTGGCGGCCACATTATTCCACACATCAGAAATGTATTCTCCTCAACGAATCATGACTAGTTTTTAAAACAGTTTAAAAGATGCTTCCTCCGATAAGCCTTCTCCTAATGCTTTAACCTGTATTAAAGCTTACCTGTGTTTGAATCACAGCTATGTTAATTGTTAGTTATGTGACTTTGGCCACATGCTTAACCTTTCTGTGCTGCAATTTCCTCATATGTAAAATTGCAATTTGGAAATGTTTGAAAGATTAAATGAGATAATAGAAGTAAAGTGCCTTATTTAATACCATATGATGAACACAGTGATTACCTTCTTATAAGGGGCAATTGTATGATAATCGTTATTACTAATGCTATCCATTGTAATAATAATGTCTAGCTATTAAGTGGCAGAGAATTAAGCAAGTCTTACAAATGCTTGCTTTTTTAAAATAAAATTTATCTTAGTAACCAAGATAATATTAACGTAGAAGTTCAGCTAGGTTGAAGTAATAGTTAAAAGACTTAGTGCTTTGTGATGTAATGGTATTTTGTTTTGTTTCAAATAGGAGTCTAATGATTGTGTATAATAATATACAGTGACGACACATTTAAACCAATGTGAACATGTGTACAATGACGTGAACAGCATGGTATTTCAGCTTAAGAGAGGAGGTAATAGCTG
This sequence comes from Redunca redunca, assembly GCA_006410935.1. NCBI lineage: Eukaryota > Metazoa > Chordata > Mammalia > Artiodactyla > Bovidae > Redunca > Redunca redunca. The sequence continues at coordinate 145,280 of SJYQ01094263.1, read as the reverse complement.
TAAGGATGCCTCATCTTCCTGTTCATGAATCATTAGCAGAGAGGGATGCTTCATGTCTCCACAGTAAAGCCTAACATGTCTACATTACTTCTTCTCTGGCAAAATTCCACTGGACAAATCTGTTTGCTATTCCAAAATGATATGGATATTTTCCCAGGACTGATTTCAGAGAAATGAACTGAGCATATTTGCAGGTTTTAAAGGATCATTTTCTCCAGTTTGTCATGACCAGCTTTTAAGGATACTGTTATAAAAGTCTTCAGGGAAAAAAAATCTTCTCTGAGAATCTCAGTTTTAAATTACTTCATCTAAAAGAAATCCCGCCACCATATGTTTGCTTGGCCTAGATTTCACTCAAAAAGGCTTTCCTCCTCATACATTCTTTACAGAGAAACAAAATTAAGAGTAGTGTAAGTGCCAGACATTAAACATCTATGGCCTGTGTCAATTTTTAATCAGGTCTCGTCAGCAACATTTAACGGACTCTTGCACTAAACTTAAAAATTGAAGCGAGAGCAATGTGTCTAGAATTTATGAGTGCAAGGATTCTTAGCCCCCACTTTTCTTTCTGTAAAAAAATTATCTTCTTCTTTCCTTGCATAAATTCAAAGTTTATTTCATGTTCACAGTCAAACTTAGCTTATTTAAAATGCATATGATGTCCTCATCTTTTTTGTTTTAAAGTTGCCTTTGATAATTTGTTTCCTTCTTACATTCTTGTGGAGATTAGACATCATTGTGAAGATTCAAAGAATTTAATAAAATAATTTGTGTAACATAATTTTCAACTCATAGTATGCATTCAACATTGAATAAATGTGAAAAAGAGGGGACAGAGGGAAAGTATATAAAACTATGGCACTGAATGAATGAATTGATGCAAAATGATTACTTCTACTTAAAAACTAAATGATGATGGGGATTTTTTTTTTTTTTTTTAGGCAGATAAAGGCTTGTTTTTATTGAGTGAGTGATCTATGCAATTGTTGAGGCCACTATGTACAGAGAAGAGGGGGAGAACTTTATTTCTTGGTCTCATCCTCCTTGGACAGTCTTGATGATTCCCTTCTTCTCGGCCTGGTGCGCCAGAAGCTTCCTGAGAGCCTGGTCCGCCTTCAGCTTGCGGATATGTGCTTGTTTTTGAACACGTGACCCTTCACCTTCAAGTACAGGCTGTGATACATGTGGAGGTTAATCTTCTTAGATGCACAGTGTCGCCTGAGCAGCCGGCGCAGAATTCTCATCCTCTTCATCCAGGTTACCTTCTTGGCATCGAGCCCGGGAATGGACAGCCACAGGCTTTCAGATGATCAGCCCATCTTTGATCAGCTTCCGGATCTGCTGGTGGGAGTTGGCATTGGCGATTTCATTAGTCTCATTGGGGTCCAACCAGACCTTCTTTTTGCCATAGCAAAGGACCCTGGAAGCAAGCCTCTTCTGGACACTGCCGCAGCAGCGAAAAACAATAGGGAATTTTTAAGTGTAAAGATTTTTAACGGTAGAGTTGCCATACATAAACTAATGTAATGCAATTGTTTAAGGTGGTTGCTATCAAAATGTTTTTAAAAGAACTTTGAAAACTTAAACACTATCAGCATTAAAAATTTTATTTATGGATGAAGGCGGTCAAGATGGCAGAGCAGGACACAGAGCTCATCTGCTTCCGTGAACATATCAAAAACACATCTACATGTGGAGCAGTTCTCACTGAAAACTGACTGGAGACTGGATGAAAGAACCTTCTACAGCAGAGACTGTATGAAAAATCCAAGCTGAATTGGGTAGGAAGGGAAGGGAAACAAACAGGTCAGGACCTGTACCTCTGGGAGAGGACACAGAAGAGGAGAGGGATTACAGGACCCACACATTCTCCCTAGGGAGTGAATGGTTCCATCCACATGTTGTGTGCCCCAGCTCTGGGGTCCAACACCAGGAGGACATGTCCCCTTAGCTGGTTTGAAAACCAGTGGGGCCTACAGAAGGGCTGTAATAAAAAGCTAGACTCTGTGTGTGAAGAGCATGCACACACTTGTTTATTCCCAAAACATGGCAGAGAAAGCAGACTGAAACTGCCCAGGCTTCTGGCTGGTTTCCTGAAACCTATTGAATGAGAGATTATTTGCAAATAATATGCCCAATATCCAAAATATATAAACAGCTCATACAACCCAATATCAAGAAAACAACAGCTTGATTAGAAAATGGGCAGAGGATTGGAGTAGATTTTTTTCTAGAGAAGACATATAGATGATCAATAAGCACATGAAAGAATGCTCTACATCACTAATCATCAGGGAAATGCAAATCAAAACCACAATGAGATGTCACCTTATACCTGTCAGAATGGCTGTCGAAACAAAGTCCACAAATAACAAATGCTGGCAAGGATGTAGGAAAAGGGAATCCTGGTACACTGTTAGTAAAAATGTAAACTGGTGTAGCCACTGTGGAAGAGAGTATTTGAGATTCGTCAAAACTAAAACTAGAATTACCGTACGATCCAAAAATTCCACTCCTGTATGTAAATCCAAAGAAAAGAACACAAATTCAAAAAGACACATGCACCCCAGTGTTCATAGCAGCATTATTTACAACAGTCAAAATGTGAAAGCAACATATCTATCAACAGATTAGTGGATAAAGATGATGTCATATATACATAGAATGGACTGTTAGTCATTAAAAAAAAAAAGAATAAAATTCTATCATTTGCAACTACATGGATGCCCCTAGAGGGTATTTCATGCTTAGGCAAATAAGTTAGAGAAAGACAAATACTGTATGTTATCATTCATATGTGGAACCAAAAAAAGAAAAGCTAATGACAAGGATATACTGTATAACACAGGGAATATAACCAGTATTTTATAACTATAAATGGAGTATCAGTTCAGTTCAGTTCAGTCAGTCATGTCTGATTCTTTGCGACCCCACGGACTGCAGCATGCCAGGCCTCCCTGTCCATTACCAACTTCTGGAGCTTGCTCAAACTCTTGTCCATTGAGTCGGTGATGCCATCCAACCATCTCATCCTCTGTCATCCCCTTCTCCTCCTGCCCTCAATCATTCCCAACATCAAGGTCTTTTCAAATGAGTCAGCTCTTCACATCAGGTGGCCAAAGTATTGGAGTTTCAGCTTCAACATCAGTCCTTTCAATGAATATTCAGGACTGATTTCCTTTAGGATGGACTGGTTGGATCTCCTTGCAGTCCAAGGGACTCTCAAGAGTCTTCTCCAACATCACAGTTCAAAAGCATCAATTCTTTGGTGCTCAGCTTTCTTTATAGTCCATTCTCACCAGCAGCAGCAGCATATTGTACCTGTAACTTATATAATGGATTTCCCAGGTGGCTCAATGGTAAAGAATCTGCCTGTAATGCAGAAGACCTGGGCTCAATCCCTAAGTCAGGAAGATACCCTGAAGAAGGAAATGGCAACCCACTCCAGAATTCTTGCCTGGGAAATCCCATGGACAGACAAGCCTGGTGGGCTGCCATCCGTGGGATGGCAAAAGAATTAGACACTACTTAGTAACTAAACAATAACAACTTACATAATATTGTTCAGTAACTGTACTCCAACAAAAGAAAAATTAAAATGGAGCTTAGATTTTTTTAAATAAAACAAATGAATGAATATGGCAAAACAGAAACAAACTTACAGGTATAGAGAACAGACTGGTGATTACTATCTGTGGAAGGGGTAGAGTAAGGCTGAACAGGGGTAGGGAGTTGAGAGATACATAATATTCTGTATAAAATGAGTAGGCAGGGAGGTGACAGAGGCTCAAGAGGGAGGAGACATACATACAATTATGATTGAGTTTCACTGATGTATAGCAGAAACCACCACAGCATTGTAAAGCAATTATGCTCTAATAAAAAAAATTTTAATGGATATGCTACAGCACAGGAAATATAGCCAATATTCTACAATAATTTTAAATGGAGTATAATCTGGAAAAATATTTAAGTTTTGTTATATAAGTGAAACTATAATATTGTAAATCAACTATACTTAAAATAAAATTTGAAAAAAGTAATAATTAAATATACTTTTTGGAGACGATGCATACCCATAAAAGAAAAAAAAAAAGAAAATTATATGTGGCTCAGGGGTTAAAGCGTCTGCCCACAATGTGGGAGACCTGGGTTCGATCCCTAGGTTGGGAAGATCCCCTGGAGAAGGAAATGGCAACCCACTCCAGTATTCTTGCCTGGAAAATCCCATGTATGGAGGAGCCTGGTGGGCTGCAGTCCACAGGGTTGCAAAGAGTCGGACATGACTGAGCGACTTCACTCACTCACTCAGTACAGTTACTACTGGACTGAGGTATATAAATACTTCTATGTGTTTGCACAGAAGTTTTAGAATAAGAGGCTATATAGCTTGTCATGGCCATAATGATTGTCACATTAAATTTTATTATTTATCCTAAGTCAAATACTTATTGACAGAGTTAGAACTAGAACTCAGGTTTTTTCTCTACTGATCCAAAGCCCTCCTCGATGACCCTGTCAGATCCTACCAACAAAAGATCTTATCAGCGTCTCCAGGAGATATTAAGCTCCATGCATAATTCTACGGCATGTTCTACCCTCACTCTTCTGATGTTGAAAGTCAAGCATATAAGGTTTCAAGTCAAAGAACACTAATTGTTCCCAACCAACACAGAAAAATGTTCAAGAAGAAATAAATTGAAACTGCAGTAATGAATCGTATTTTAGAACTTTAAGTGTAATAGTTAAACTAAAAATTGTTAAGTCCCTTTGCACCAGGCCGCTTTAAGTGCTTTGCATCAGTGCATACTTTACTGTTCGTGTCGTTGTTGTTCACTTGCCCAGTCATGTCCAACTCTTTGTGACCCCACGGACTGCAGCACGCCAAGCCTCCCTGTCCCTCACCATCTCTCAAAGTCTGCCCAAGTTCATATCCATTACTGCTCATAGCTAACTATAAAACAGATACTCTTAAGACCCCATTTTACAGATATGAAAACTGGAACAAAGATGATACACTAAGTAGCAGAGCTAGTGTTTGAATGCAAGCAAGTCTACACCAGAGTACGCATTCAGTCACTCTTACAAATCTTTGATATGTAGTCCATAATGGTGAATCAATGTATCAAATCAATGTTGGAGTTGGGAGCATCATCATACGAAATAACCTCTGAATCTTTCTTCCTCTCTGGGGTACAATTATGCTCTCTGGCACCTGTTAATGGCTAAGACTTTCTTGGACTTCTCAGTTTTCCTTACACAATCCCAGGCCATTAGTATGGAGAACATTTGCTTCCCTGTGGCTCAGTGTTGGAGAGTCTGCCTGCCAATGCAGGAGACAGGTGTTCGACCCCTGGTCAGGGAGGATCCCACAAGCCATGGAGCAACTAAGTCTGCACCACAACTATTGCGACTGTGCTCTAGAGCCCGTGAGCCACAACTACCGAGCCCATGAGCAGCAACTGCTGAGGCCTGTGTGCCCTAGGACCTGGGCTCCACAACAAGAGAAGCCCGCGTACCACAACTAGAGACTAGCTGACACAGCAGCGAAGACCAGCCCAGCAAAAATAAATAGATAAAATAAAACAAAACTCTTTAAAAATATGGAGACCTTTTTAAACAGGATCACCAACCAGAGAATTTCGGCTAACAATGACTATCTACCATCTTGACAAAACAACTAATCAGCTGCTAACAGTCAAGATCCTTCTGATTTTAAGCTTCCCTTTTATTATTAAGATGGTCAACAGCAGCTTCCCTGGGATATTCTTTTACATGCTTATAAAGACCTCCATGCTTTTACAGTTTTCTACTTCATTTTCCCCAGAATAATTTGCTCTTATAAAATCAAAACGTCAGTAATTAGAAGCTGCCATACCTTGATACACTGGTATATCCTAACAGACATTCTGAAGTTGTGCAAATGACCCTGGTGCATTTTGGAGTATTTTAAGAAAGTCTCCTGGATAATTTTACAAAACATTCCTGGATACTTTGAACTCTCTCAACTCAAGAGTCATGTTTCATGTACACTATTCAAAGCTGAGGATTAAACACAGAGTAAAATAACCTGATATTTTGTTAAAGAGAACCTGAAACATACTGTGCTGATTTTACTTTTAAAGAACCCAGGGATCAAAAGCTTACCATTCAACTGGGTTAATTACTGCTAAATCCTCCTAAAAGACAAATGTAGGGGGCAAAATTTATTTAATGGTCTATACACATACTATACTAATGTCAAAATAGCAATAATTTGCTAGAGATTTTTTTTTTTGGCCTCTGTTCTAAACGTTCTTAGTTGAAAAGAATCTTCCCATGCTCTTTAACAAGAATTGAGCAGAAAGAAGCCAATTTTTGCCTGCTATCCTCAAAGGAATTCTTTCTAATTGCATTTTTAAATTAACTACTAATGAAATGTGAAAATGAATGCAGAGCCTTGGAAACAGAAGAAAAATAAAAACTGGGAGGATTTGCCTAAAGGAATAGAGAAAATATGAAAGTAAGTGCACTCCTGAGAATTATATGAATAAAATATTACATAGTACAATATGAAACAAGTTTATGACAAAACTGAGTAATATCCAGTGGAATTTGGACCGCCACAAACAAAGAAATGTATTTTTTACAAAGGATTTTTTTTTGCACTTTCATTGTTCCTTCATTTATAAAGCAACAAAAAGAAATCATCATAAGCATTGCATAGTGATTCAAGATGACCTGGGGAGCTGTTGAGCTTGTGTGAGATCTGGGACAACAGACAATTGTTAAGGAAGAGCCACTGAGAGAGTTACAGGGAAAGACAGCAAATAAGATGTATAAAAATGGCTCAACAACAACGTGGCAATTTACAGCAAATTACAGCTCCCCAAAGTCAAGTATGGAAAAATTAGATGACTTCTGAGGGACTTTTCTGAACATTTCTCCAAAACCTTTAAGTTTAAAGAAATTATTTAATAAGGAAGCTGTCAGTGTCTACATTTGGTCTAAAAAACTCTTATGATATCAACTCTAAAATGCTATTGTACACTGAAAAATTCCCTCTTCCATTATTTAATTGATTATGCTTTTTTTTCAGTATGTTTTACAGTAGAACCCTAACAATTAACATTCTTTTCAGACTTGGAAAAAAATTCAGTAGTAATATATTAATGAAAAATATCACATCTGGTTTAAAACAATTCTTATACAAAGATTGGTTTTTGCAATATTTCTGAAAAACTATAGTAGTGTACATCATCATGAGTAAAGACTGGCTTCTGGGAACCAATTTTTAAAAATTTATAACACCCTCTCTAAATAAAAGAAACAAATATTTATTGATTCAAGTATAAAAAAACAGTTTGTCTTTTCTACCTATGACACTGCCAGTTTTTTCAGTTATGGGCTCAGTTGCGTCTGACTCTGCAACCCCATGGACTGCAGCATACCAGGCTTTGCTGTCCATCACCAACTCCTGGAGCTTGCTCAAACTCATGTCCACTGAGTTGGTGATGGCATCCAACCATCTCATCTTCTGTCGTCCCCTTCTCCTCCTGCCTTCAATCTTTCCCAGCATCGGGGTCTTTTCCAATGAGTCAGTGCTTCATATCAGGTGGCCAAATATTGAAGCTTTTGCTTCAACGGTCCCTCCAATGAATATTCAGGACTGATCTCCTTTAGGATGGACTCGTTAGATTTTCTTGCAGTCCAAGGGACTCTCAAGAGTCTTCTCCAATACTACAATTCAAAGTATCAATTCTTCGGTGCTCAGCTTTCTTCATGGTTCAACTGTCACATCCATACATGACTACTGGAAAAACCACAGCTTTGACTAGATGGACATTTGTCAGCAAAATAATGTCTCTGCTTTCAATTATCCTTCAATAAAAAATAAATTAATTTTAAAAAATAACCTCAAAAAATGTTGGGAAATAAAAAATGCTGTCTAGGGTTGGTCACAGCTTTTCTTCCAATGGGCAAGTGTCTTTTAATTTCATGGCTGCAGTCACCATCTGCTGTGATTTTGGAGCCCAGAAAAATAAAGTTTGACACTGTTTCCACATCTATTTCCGAGGAAGTGATGGGACCAGATGCCATGATCTTCGTTTTCTGAATGTTGAGCTTTAAACCAACTTTTTCACTCTCCTCTTTCACTTTCATCAAGAGGCTTTTTAGTTCTTCTTCACTTCCTGTCATAAGAGTGGTGTTCTCTGCATATCTGAGGTTATTGATATTTCTCCCGGCAATCTTGATTCTAGCTTGTGCTTCATTGAGCCCAGCATTTTGCATGATGTACTCTGTATATAAGTTAAATAAGCAGGGTGACAATATATAGCCTTGACGTATTCTTCTCCCAATTTGGAACCAGTTCGTTGTTCCATGTCAGATTTTAACTGTTGCTTCTTGACCTGCATGTAGATTTCTCTGGAGGCAGGTAAGGTGGTCTGGAATTCCCATCTCTTGAAGAATTTCCCATAGTTTGTTGTGATCCACACAGTCAAAGACTTTAGTGTAGCCAATGAAGCAGAAGTAGATGCTTTTCTGGAATTCTCTTGCTTTTCTATGATCCAACGGATGTTGGCAATTTGATCTCTGGTTCTTCTGCCTTTTCTTAATCCAGCTTGAACATCTGAAGTTCTTGGTTCACATACTGTTGAAGCCTAACTTGGAGACTTTTGAGCATTACTTTGCTAGCATGTGAGATGAGTGCAATTGTGTGGTAGTATGAACATTCTTTGGCATTACCTTTCTTTGGGATTGGAATGAAAGCTGACTGCTTCCAGTCCTGTGGCCACTGCTGAGTCTTCCAAATTTTCTGGCATATTGAGTGCAGCACTTTCACAGCATCATCTTTTAGGATTTGAAATAGCTCATCTGGAATCCCATCACCTCCACTAGCTTTGTTCGTAGTCATTCTTCCTAAGGCCCACTTAACCTCATACTTCAGAATGTCTGGCTCTAGGAAAGTGATCACACCATCATAGTTATCTGGGTCATGAAGATCTTTCTTTTATAGTTCTTCTGTGTATTCTTGCCACCTCTTCTTATTATCTTCTGCTTCTGTTAGGTCCATGCCGTTTCTTTTATTGTGCCCATCTTTGCATGAAATATTCTCTTGGTATCTCTAATTTTCTTGAAGAGAGCTCTAGTCTTTCCCATTCTATTATTTTCCTCTATTTTCAATGATCATTTAGGAAAGCTTTTTAACCTCTTCTTGTTATTCTTTGGAATTCTGCATTCAGATGGATATATCTTTCCTTTTCTCCTTTGCCTTCTGCTTCTCTTCTTTTCTCAGCTATTTGTAAGACCTTCTTGAACAATCATTTTGCCTTTTTGCATTTCTTTTCTTGCTGGATGGTTTTGATCATAGGCTCCTGTACAATGTCATGAACCTCCATCCGTAGTCCTTCAGGCACTCTATCAGATTTAATGCCTTGAATCTATTTGTCACTTCCACTGTACAATCATAAGGGATTTTATTTAGGTCACATCTGAATAGTCTAGTAGTTCTCCCTACTTTCTTCAATTTAAGTCTGAACTTTGCAATAAGGAGTTCTTCCTGATCTGAGCCACAGTTAGCTCCTGGTCTTGTTTTTGTTGACTGTATAGAGTTTCTCCATCTTTGGCTGCAAAGAATATAATCAATCTGATTTTGGTATTCACCATCTAGTGATGTCCATGTGTAGAGTCATCTTATGTTGCTGGAAGAGGTGTTTGCTATAACCAGTGCATGATACTGTATGACTCATTTAATCCAATATCTTATCTGTAAACAGGAAGTGGTCATATCTATTTTACTTGTTCATGAGAACTAAGTGTGGGAGCCTGTGTAAAATGCTTCACATACATTAAGATTCGGTAAGATTTTGTCTCCTGCCTTATTCTGAGTAAAGAATGCATTCTTCCTAACTACTCTTTATCAGCCATGGAGATTATAGGGAGAGGTTTTAAATTAAAGATAATAAAAAGGGTAAATATTCGATAAATATTATATAAGTTGTCTCAGTGCTATATTAAAGACATATTCATGCTGAATATGGTATAAAAGAATATGTTTCAAATTTAGGAATTAATGATTCTAATTTATGTGACTGTGTAGTTAAAAATAACATACAATCTGAGTTTTACATTGCTACATACTGGTCTTTAATGCTAACTTTGAACTACAGTCAATAGTAATAACCAGAAAATGGTTTAGTAGTTTCCTCAGATGAAGTATTTAAAAAAGAAATGGTTAAATAATGTAAATTGATTCACAATCTAATCCAATAAGTTTCCTCTCATAAACACCTATTTTCTAGAAGACTTTAGACGAAGATGGCCAAGAAACCAAGAGACCAAAATATCCCCCCACCATCTTCACATGAAGATCAACAAAAATTTCACCAACATAGTAGAACAAAAACCCGAGAAAAACCCACAGAAAGAGAAGACAGCTTCATTTCTAGCTGCATCATCCCATCTTCCAAACTGCTCAGAGCCAAGCAGGATATCCCCAGCTACAAAGAGTTGTTCTTCCTTGAAAAGGGAGAACAAGTCAGGTAATTAGTCAGCTTCCCCAGTCTTCCAGGGCAGGAAGGTCCCACTTGGTTATTTCCTCATCCAGACCAGCAAAACCAAGACATACAGGACTCATAGAAACAAGGAAGAAAACCAGAGACTACCTGTAAATGTCACACAGCAGAACAGCCACACCACTCAGTAACAGTGAACTGCTTGAACAGATAAACCCAGCAGTTCTCACCACTGAAGCAGCAACAAAAGGCTAGCAAAGCTGCCAGGGACCTTCTGCAGATTCACTAGCTTTCACCCCACAGGTAGCTGGGTTTGATTACACCAGCTTCTGGGTCCCCTCTCTGCTACCCACTCCCACCTAGGACCCCAAGGTACCCTGCATGAGATTAATGTCAGATGAGACACTAAAGAAGAAATGATTAGTGAACTTTAAGACATAGCAATAGAAACTATCCAAGATGAAATTGAGAGAGAAAAAGACTGAAAAAAAAGAAAAGAAAAGAATAGTGACCTGCTGGCCAACTTCAAGTGACCTATCAGTACCAGTTCATTCGCTCAGTCATGTCTGACTCTTTGCGACCCCGTGGACTGCAGCACGCCAGGCCTCCCTGTCCATCACCAACTCCCGGAGCTTGCTCAAACTCATGTCCATCAAGTCGGTGATGCCATCCAACCATCTCATCCTCTGCCATCCCCTTCTCCTCCCACTTTCAATCTTTCCCAGCATCAGGGTCTTTTTCCAGTGAGTCAGTTCTTCGCACCAGGTGGCCAAAGTGACCTAACATACATGTAATTCAAGTCCCCAAAAGAAAGGGGTAGGGTGGAAATAGGACAAAAAGTAATGGCCAAATTACTTTTTGAAATTAAGTGAAAGCATAAGCCACAACTCTTAAGAAGCCCAATAAATCTCAAGTACTAAATGGGAAGAAAATTATACCAAGGCACATCAAAATTAAATTGCTTAAAAATATATGTAAAAATAAATCTTAAAAGCAGCGGGGGTGGGGGGCGGGGGGAAACCACATCATTTACAGAGAGACAAATAACTGAAGATTTCATGTCAGAATGCAGCAAGGCAGAAATAGGAAAGCAACATCTTCCACATACTGAAAGAAAAAGAAAATGTCAACCAAAATTCTATATTTGGTAAAAATAATTTCCAAAAAATATAAAATTAAAACATTCCCAGATGTACAAAAGCTTAATGGTAGACTTGAACTATAAAATGACATATAATTTACACAATAAATAATGTATTGTATATATTTTATAACTTCATTTAACATATATTGAAATTTATATCTATATAAAGTCCTTCAGGCATCAAGAAAATGATAGGTAGATGGAGGTTTGAATGCTGAGGAATGTATAACAGAAGAAATGGTAAAAATGTGAGTAAATGTAAAAGACTTTTAAATTTATTTTTATTGCCTTTTAAAAAATAATTAAAAATTTTAAAGAAAAGTAATAACATATTTAGTGGTTTAGAACCATATGGAGAAGGAAAATATAAGGTATTAAAAAATGGCAAAAAGTTGGGTTGTGATTTTCTAATCTCCTGAATAACCTGATTTACCTTCTGAATTTTTGAAGGTACCTTCTGAATTTACCATCTCTGCCATAGTTGTCCCATTCTTCAGTTCAAAATTATAGGTATATATATATATGTATTCAAAATTATTTTTACATATATTTTATTTTATTGAAAATCTAGGTGTGAGTGGGTTTTGAGATGTGTAATCCAACAGGATAGTCACAAACAACACGCACAGAAAAAAAAACTTTGCTTTTCTTTTATGGTTTTATTGAGGTATAACTGTCCCATAAAAACTGCACATATATAAAGTGTACAGTTTTACGAGTTTTGATATGTGTATATGCCCACAAAAGCATCTTAACAATAAAGATAAGTAACACATTCAGAGAATGAATCAAGTTTATGTAGGAGTCCAGAAGGCATCCATTGCAACTGATCTAGAAATGAGCAGAAAATGGAAGAGAGAATTAAAAACCCTTAAATTTTCCCAGATATTGAGGGGACTTTGGTCCCCAACTGACCAATAGATTATTTGAAATAGACTTCAATTGTTTCCTGTGTTTTTTTTCCTTTCAATAAGAAGCAGAATTTTCCTCCAGCTGTCAAATATTGTGAAGGGTCTGAGAGTTTACACTGTTTAGAAGCTAAATGTTTCATGAATGCTCAGCCAAAGACACAAACCTCCTGGGTCAGTGACAAAGATTGGGTTACTCAAGACACTGCAAGCAACATGAGCATTAGCGTATTTTATAGCAGTTTCTAGAGTCCCAGTTTCCAGAGGGCCACACAAAGGCTGAATAACAACTGCACACATGGTGGGTTACAACACAGGAAAGAAACCTGAGCTAAGGGAATTCAAACGTTTTGTTATGAACAGTAAGCAAGCCAGCCTTGTGTGTCAGAGGGAGACATAATCTGTCTTTCATGGCTATTCCTATACAAACATCCAAGCAAAGATGGTGAGCAAAAATGGCAGTCAGTGCCTCTGCTCACAAGATCTTCAGAAACATGAGACAACCATGGTATTTCCCAACAATAACCGTTCCTCATTTCTAGATCTTGACATCTGGTGAAATTTTTCATGAGTGAGCCATTCCATCACCCACTCTGATTAATCTGACCACAAGGACTGGAACCAGATCCATTTAATTTGTTCCATACAACATCTCATTAGAGTTCCTGTGGCAGGATGAGAGAAACTGGTGGTACTGACCTCAACCAGGCTCCTTGGGTCCTGCAACCGAAACAGCTTAACAAATACCACAGATTTTTAGGGTCTATCTTACAAAGTGTATGAGTCAGTTGGGCTGCCATAACAAAGTACAGGCATAACTCTGAGATTATTGTAGGTTCAGTTCCAGACCACCACAATAAAGCAAATGTTGCAATAAAGTGAGTCACAGGAATCTTTTGGTTTCCCAGTGCTTATAAAAATTTGTGTTCTATGCTGCAGTCTTTTAAGTGTGTGATAGCAGTATGTCTAAAAGAAATGTACATACCTTAATTTTAAAATGCTCTATTGGTAAAAACAGACTTAGGACGTCCCTGGTAGCTCAGCTGGTAAAGAAACTGCCTGCAATGGAGGAGACCCCAGTTCAATTCCTGGGTTGGGATGATCCCCTGGAGAAAGGATAGGCTACCCACTCCAGTATTCGTGAGCTTCCCTGGTGGCTCAGCTGATAAAGATTCTGCCTGCAATGCAGGAGACCTGGGTTCTTTCTCTGGGTTGAGAAGATCCCCTGGAGAAGGGAACGGTTACCCACTCCAGTATTCTGGCCTGGAGAATCCCATAGACTATTCCGTGGGGTCGCAAAGAGTCAGACATGACTGAGCGACTTTCACTTGATTGGTAAAAAATGCTAAAGCAATTATAAGAGTAACATCAAAGATCACTGATCAATCACAGATCACCAGAACAAATATACTAATAATGACAAATTTGAACTATTGTGAGAATTATCAAAATGTTACACAGAGACATGAAGTGAGCAAGTGCTACTGGGAAAATGATGTTGACAGATTTGGTCAATATGGGTTGCCACAAACTTTCCATCTGTAAAAAACATGTCTGCAAAGTGCAATACAATGAAGTATGTCTGTTTACCACAGACCTCATGGCTTAAGCAACAGAAATTTATTTTCTCACATTTCTAGAGGCTAGATGTCCAAGATCCAGGTATCAGTAGGTTTGGTTTCTTCTGAGGCTTCTCTGCTAGGCTGGCAGACGGCAAACTTTTCACATGGCCCTTCCTCTGTGTATTTTCATCCCTGGTGTCTCTCCCTCTTCTTAAAAAGACACCAGTAATATTGGATTAGAGCCCCACCTCATTTTACCTCAAATCAGCTCTTTAAAATTTTATTTCCAAATACAATCACATCCTGCAGCACTGGGGGGTTAGGACTTCAACCTATGAACTAGATTGGGGGAGGTGGTGGAAACACAACTCAGCCCCCCATGGCAGAAAATAAGGTAGATTTCCCCTTAATTTTAGGTATTGATCTTTCCAGTTGTCTAGAGGCCTTAATCCAGATGCAGCACGATGATTACTGAATGACCTACTAGTGGTCATTAATATTAGTGACCAGAGACTCTGTGCTGGTGCAGAAGGATAATTCTACCATCTATAGCAATTCTGGTCAATGAGGTAACACTAACACAAACGCCTTCCAGGGCTTCAGCTAAAGCCAGGGACAAATTTCTCCACATTTTTTTTTCTTTTTTCCCCCAGCATTATTGAGATATAATTGAAATATAACACTGTGTAGGTTTAAGGTGCAAAACTGGTTGATCTGATACACTTACAGATTATAAAATGATTGCCACCATAGTGTTACCTAATGTTTCCAGCATGTCACATAATTACCATTTCTTTTTGTGATGAGAACTTTAAAGATTCACTGTCTAACAACTTTTTTATATATAATACATTATTGCTAACTATAATCACCATGCCATACATGAGCTCCCCAGAAATTATTCATCCTAGAATTGGAAGTTTTTACTCTTTGAACAAAATCTCCCCATTTCTCCCACACCCGAGGCTCTGGTAACCACCATTCTACTCTCTGCTCTAAAGACAAGAAATAACAAGTGTTGGCAAGGATGTGGAGGAAAGGGAATCCTTAAGTACTGTTGGTCAGAATGTAAAGTGGTACAGTCACTATGGACAACAGTATGGAAGTTCTTGAAAAATTAAAGCTAAAATTACCATGGGATCCAGCAATTCCATCCTTGGGTATATATACAAAGAAAATGAATTTGAAGAGATATCTATACTTCTGTGTTTACTGCAGCATTATTCACAATAGGCAAGATATGGAACAATGTAAGTATTCATCAATGGATGAATGGATAAAAGAAAATTTAGAGATGAGAAAGAGGAAATCCTGCCATTTGTGGCAACATGGATGGACCTGGATCTTAAGGGCATTATGCTAAGTGAAGTAAGTCAAAAAGAGAAAGGCAGATACTGTATGATATCAGTGATGTGTGGAATCTCAGTAATTTTTCTAACTGGATGACTCACATCACAAGGATAACTGCCATCAGGGTACATGTAGATAATGAGTCAGTTATCTCTCCAGGAAGCTCCACAGAGAAAGTGACAGGAGAGACCACCACAGCCATCCAAGGACCACCTGATCTACTGATGTTTCTTTAAACACTAGAAGATCTCAGATGATAACCTCAAATGTAAGTGTAGCTGTATTTGCAGAAAAGAGGCAAATTAATGCCTGACTTCCACACCAGAAGCTCAGAGAAGAAATGTTGTTTACAGTTGTTGGCCCTATATTAGTTTGGGAAGCACAGATTGATAGTGCCAGCAAGGTGGCCTCATCTCTAGCTGATGGACCTTAGGGTTCACAGTTCAGTTCCATAAGTAAATCCAGACCTTTATTTTGTAGTTATTCTGTAAAGGCAGCCAATCAGTCATTTTACCTTTTACCACCAAGGTGAGGGAACTTGTGTGCCTCATAGAGTTGACTGGGTAACAGGTATGGGAATGGGGCTTGGGCAGACACTCATGGGTGGTGATAGATGTTTTGCATGGAAGATACAAAAACTGGACCATCCCCTGCTGTTTCTAATAACCTTCCTGGTAAGATTAAGAGGAGTTAATCTCAAGGTCAAATTATACTGAGAGCTGTCTAGCAGAGGATGGCAGATCCACAAATAAGTTAAATATTATTTCAACCATTTAGGAGAACAACACCAGGTCATTTCTCCTTTGTGAGAAAGGCTCCAGGGCTGATTCTAAAAGAAATACGATTATTAGTCTCTATCCTCTCCTGCATCATGTAGGTCTGAGCAATTCCATTTCCAGATGTCCATATTATTGTTCTCCTTCTACTGCTGCAAAATCATTGTGTTTCATTCCAGTAGTTCTAAGCTTACCTTCTCCCAATCATGCCTCAACTTTTCATCTGTAAGAGTTAGGCTAAACAGGGACAAGAGCATTCCTAAAGAATTTATGGAGATCCATTATGTCCCTGCTTTGGCCCTCATGAGACTGTGGAGGAGAACTCGGCCAGCAGGTATACTCAGCCAAGTGGTCATTCCAATTATGGCCAAGGACCATGTCAGTTCCACAGGAGAATGTAGATGGCTGAACCAGCATTATGTTTGAATATACTAACCCCTCTTTTGGCTAAGCTATACCTGGAAAATGTACAAATCAGGCCAACCTGGGGTTGCAATTAAGGTAAAGAAAGGAGCATTATGTCCAAAAAAGGCCAGGTTGGAATCCCAAGTTTTTAAAATTGGCTTTAGAACCACCATCCTGTCCTGGATCATATCTCAGTCTTAGTTTCCTAAGGTTGCCATAACTAATGATCAGAAACTTAGTGGTTGAAAACAGCAGAAATTTACTCTCACAGTTCTGGAGATTAAATGTCTAAAATCAAGGTATCAGCAGGATCATGCTCCCTCTGAAAAATCTAGGAAAGAATCCTTCCTTGCCTCTTCTAACTTCTGTTGGCTCCCGGTATTACTTGGCTTATGACAGCACAACTCCAGTTTCTGCATCCAACTTCACAGGCCCTCCTCAGTGTGAAGCTCTCTATGTTCTCTGTGTCCAAACCTTCTAATAAAAACACCAGTCATTGAATTTAGTACCCACTCTAAATATCGGATGATTTTATCTTAAGATTCAAAATTATATGTGCAAAGACCCATTTTTTCCTAATAAGTTCACATCCAAAGGTTCCAGATAGACATGACTGTTTAGGAAACACAATTCAACTGAGTATCCCCTAGAGGAGGGCATGGCAACCCACTCCAGTATTCTTGCCTGAAGAATCCCATCCCACAGAGGAGCCTGGTGGGCTGCAGTCCATGGGGTCACAAAGAATCGGACACGACTAAAGCAACTCAGCATGCCCAGGAAACGTGCAAGAAAAAATAACACCTTTCTAGGGACAGCCACATTTGGTGACAAAACAGTTACAGATGGACCACTGTGGACTAGGAGGAGGTAAGAGGTAAAAAATCAGAATAGTTTTTCAGCCAGTGTTTCAAGAATGTAAGAGGTAAAAGGCATCACAGGCAGCTCAGTGGTAAAGAATTCACCTGCCAATGCAAGAAATGAGGGCTCAATCCCTGGGCCAGGAAGATCCCCTGGAGAAGGAAATGACAACCCACTCCAGTATTCTTGCCTGGGAAATCCCATGCACAGGGGAGCCTGGAGGGCTACCGTTCATGGGGTCACTTAGAGACTAAAATACACATACAAAAAAGGTAAAAATCAGAATAGGTTTTGAACCAGTATTTGAAGAAGTAAATTAAAGAATACCATTCTAGCTAGGCTCACACATGTAGAGGAATGATGGCCATATTGAGTCAGCAATTTTATTTCAAGAGTCTTCATAAGGATAACATTTCTCCTATGGGGGTAATTATCACTTAATAATAAAAAGCTGCGATGCCACTGGGTTATGCTCTTGGTTACTCCATTTTCACTTGACAAAGGGGAGTATTGGGCCCTTCCCACACTGTAAGTTAGAGTCTAACTTCTCCAACCCAAAATGAGACTATCAGACCAGAGAGTGACAAGGACTCCTGGGATCAGGCATTCAACTTCTATAAGACCACTGGAGCAAGCTAACTGCTGCATTTTGAAAGGTTGCCCAGTAGCTGTGTCATGGAGATGACAAATATAAAACCCAAAGGATGCCTCTGAATGAAGGCTGGCTCCCATTGCCAGAGGCAAACCATCAAAATAATCAGTCACAGAAACATTTAGCTCAAAAGGATCACTAGGTTATAGAGCCCAAAGTTATTATTAGCATTTCTCCACACACAGCTGTTGCTGATTGGCAGGCTCCTCTCTGGCACTCATGACACAGAGATACACAGGCATACGGTACATTAACTACTACTATACATTCAGATCAGAATCTGCAACAGTGGAACACTGAACTGGCTAATAAAACAAGTCCCGCGAGATTACACTGGCTTTCTATTCTATCACTACCATGGAATAAGTCCCATGAGGTTACATTATCTTCCCATCATGACTGTGGAACTTGCCCAGACCCCATCAATTCAAGTTGGATGCCCCTACCAACATGAGGGCTTCCCTGGTGGCTCAGAGGTTAAAGTGTCTGCCTGCAATGCGGTAGACCTGTGTTCGATCCCTGGGTCAGGAAGTTCCCTGGGAGAAGGCAATGGCAACCCACTCCAGGATTCTTGCCTGGAGAACTCCATGGACAGCGGAGCCTGGTGGGCTACAGTCCATGGGGTCACAAAGAGTTGGACACGACTGAGAAACTACACTTTCACTTTCACCGACATGAGAGGCTTCCCACGTGGCACAGTGGTAAAGTATCCACTTGCCAAGGCAAGAGATGCAGAAGACACGGTTTCAATATCTGAGCTGGGAAGATCCTCTGAAGGAGGAAATGGCACCCCACTCCAATATTTTTGTGGGGAAAATCCCATGGACAGAGGAGCCTAGTGGGCTACAATCCCTGAGGTCACAGAGAGTTAGACACAACTGAGCAAATGAGCGCACACGCACACACACACACACCCAATATGGGACAGAGTAAAATAATATTTGATCGCCTGTCTCCAACCTGGCGTGCTGCGATTCGATTAATGGGATCGCAAAGAGTCGGACATGACTGAGTGACTGAACTGAACTGAACTGTCTCCAACAAATCTATAAAAGTTTGACTCCCTCCCATTTCTGAAGCTCCTCATCATATTCAGAGAGGGCTCCAGAGGCGGGCGTCAGCCTGGCAGGGACTCACTTCCTATTTCATACATGGGCATCTCTCTGTGTCCTCACATGCAAGCAGCAAGGGTGCACTTTTTCCTTCTGTATATAAAGGTTTCTCCTATAAGCACACTAATCCCCACCTCCAAATATCATCATTGAGTTCAGTTCAGTTCAGTTGCTGAGTCGTCTCCAACTCTTTGCAACCACATGAACCGCAGCACGCCAGGCCTCCCTGTCCATCACCAACTCCCGGAGTCCACCCAAACCCACGTCCATCGAGTCGGTGATGCCATCAAACCATCTCACCCTCTGTCGTCCCCTTCTCCTCCTGCCCCCAATCCCTCCCAGCATCAGGGTCTTTTCAAATGAGTCAACTCTTCACATCAGGTGGCAAAAGTATTGGAGTTTCAGCTTTAGTATCATTCCTTCCAAAGAAATCCCAGGGCTGATCTCCTTCAGAATGGACTGGTTGGATCTCCCTGCAGTCCAAGGAACTCTCCAGAGTCTTCTCCAGCACCATAGTTCAAAAGCATCAATTCTTTGGCACTCAGCTTTCTTTATAGTTCACTTCTCATGTCTAAACATGACCACTGGAAAAATCATAGCCTTGACTAGACAGACCTTTGTTGACACAGTAATGTCTCTGCTTCTTAATGTGCTGTCTAGGTTGGTCATAACTTTCCTTCCAAGGAGTAAGCGTCTTTTAATTTCATGGCTGCAGTCACCATCTGCAGTGATACTGGAGCCCCCAAAAATAAAGTCTGACACTGTTTTCACTGTTTCCTCAACTGTTTCCCATGAAGTGATGGGACCAGATGCCATGATCTTCGTTTTCTGAATGTTGAGCTTTAAGCCAACTTTTTCACTCTCCTCTTTCACTTTCATCAAGAGGCTTTTGAGTTCCTCTTCACTTTCTGCCATAAGGGTGGTGTCATCTGCATATCTGAGGTGATTGATATTTCTCCCAGCAATCTTGATTCCAGCTTGTGCTTCTTCCAGCCCAGCGTTTCTCATGATGTACTCTGCATATAAGCTAAATAAGCAGGGTGACAATATACAGCCTTGACGTACTCCTTTTCCTATTTGGAACCAGTCTGTTGTTCCATGCCCAGTTCTAACTGTTGCTTCCTAACCTGCATACAGGTTTTTCAAGAGGCAGGTCAGGTGGTCTGGTACGCCCATCTGTTTCAGAATTTTCCACAGTTTGTGGTGATCCACACAGTCAAAAGCTTTCGTATAGTCAATAAAGCAGAAATAGGAATAGTTAAACATTTACTTTTATATTATGTGAGCTAGTAAACATCTTTGCCATAAATTATGAAGTATAATTTTCTCAAGAATTTCAAAATGAATGTTTTCTATATATTTTCCAGACTTTATAAAATACTCAAACATTAAATCTAAGTCTGTAATCTGATTTTCCTTAATTTCATGCTTAAAACATATACTTTCAATTATTTCACTACCCATGTTTCTCAAGACTTTTTTCTGTCAACTCTGCTTGTTTGAACAATAATCTAAAGAAACATGAGAATTGTTAAGCTGAATTCAGCTTTAGTTTTTAAAATTCAGTTCACTCTTGCCTTAGAGAGATCATTATGTCTTCTAAATTCATTGCTGATACTGATACTACAATAATTTTTTAAAGCATAATTTTGGACATGTTACTCTCCTACTCTTAAACTTTGGCCTATATTCACACACACACAAATATGCATACTTATATGCATCCCACATGTATGCCACGTAATGAGTTGTCAATGGCCAGGAACTGCTCATTAACACTTATTTAGAAAGGGAAGTACTTGTCTCCAAAATCTATCTCACACTCTCATCCTCTGTGTACGTATTTTCTTTTCTCGGGTTATCTCCTGTCAGATCCTTTGAACACTGGGTTTTGTCACCTCCATTAAAACTATTCTTTCAAAGACTGGAAAAGACCTCTATTTTTCTCAATCCAAACCTTATATGATTCATCATCAACAAACAATTAATGCTGGAAAGGCTGTGAAGAGAAGGAAAAACTTCTACACTCTTGGTGGGAATGTAAATTGATACAACCATAATGGGGAACAACACTGAGTTCAGTTCAGTTCAGTTGCTCAGTTGTGTCAGACTCTTTTTGACCCCACGGACTGCAGCACGCCAGGCTTCCCTGTCCATCACCAACTCCTGGAGCTTATTCAAACTCATGTCTATCGAGTAGGTAATGCCATCCAACCATCTCATCCTCTGTCGTCCCCTTCTCCTCCTGCCTTCAATCTTTCCTACCATCAGGGACTTTTCCAGTGAGTCAACATTTCATATGAAGTGGCCAAAGTATTGGAGTTTCAGCTTTAGCATCAGTCCTTCCAATGAATATTCAGGACTGATCTCCTTTAGGATGGACTGGTTGGATCTCTTCGCTGTCCAAGGGACTCTCATGAGTCTTCTCCAACACCACAGTTCAAAAGCATAAATTCTTCGGTGCTCAGCTTTCTTTATAGTCCAACTCTCATATTCATACACGACTACTGGAAAAACCATAGCTTTGACTAGATGGACCTTTGTTGAAGAACAGAATGGGGGTTACTTAAAAAACTACGCGGCTATCATATGACCCTGCAATCCCACCCCTGGGCATATAATATATGTGGAGAAAAACATGGTCTGAAAGGATGCATGCACCCCAATATTCACTGCAGCACTGTTTACACTAGCCAAGACATGGAAACAACTTAAATGTCCATCGACAGAGGAATGGATAAAAATGTGGCTCATATATACAATGGAATATCACTCAACCATAAAGAGAATGAAATAATGCCATTTGCAGCAACATGGATGGACTTAGAGATTGTAAAACGAAGTGAAGTAAGTCAGACAGAGAAGGAGAAGTACTGTAGGACATCCCTTACATGCAGAATCTAATCAGAAATTATACAAATGAACATATTTACAAAATAGAAACAGACTCACAGACCTAGAGAATGAACTATGATTGCCAGAGGAAGGATGGGGGGAAGAGATAGGGAGTTTGGGATCGACCAGTACACACTGCTATATTTAAAATAGATAACCCACAAGGACCCACTGTATAGCACAGGGAACTCAATGTTATGTGGCAGCCCAGATGGGAAGGAAGTTTAGGGGAGAACAGATACATGTCCATATATGGCTGAAGCCCTTTGTTGTCTGCATGAAACGATCAACAATATTGCTAATCGGCTATACTCCAATACAAAATAAAAACTTAAAAAATAAGATTAAAACTAAAACATTTTGTAAAATGTACTGTGTACTGGCCCAGTTGATCTCCCCTTTCTCCTTGAAACACTTCCTCTTGTCTTCTGAGGCAGCTCACTTCACTCCTTCTCTTCCCATCGTATAGATTGTTTTCTCCTAGACTCCTTTGCTGGTTTCTTCTTATCTAAGTGCTGACATGTTCTAGGGCTCAGTCTGAAGCTCTTCTCTATTTGATCTCACTCCTCAATGATCTCTCCCAGCCTCATGGCTTTGCACATTACACACAATGACAGCTTCTATATTCATGTCCCAAGTCTAGATTTATTTCCTAAATGTCAGAATTTCACGTTTAACTGTCTACTTCATCCCTCTATTTGGTTATTTGTTACCTTCAACTTAAATATCAAATAGATTTTTCAAACTTCAGTTCAGTTCAGTTCATTTCAGTCGCTCAGTCGTGTCTGACTCTTTGCAACACCATGAATCGCAGCACGCCAGGCCTCCCTGTCCATCACCAACTCCCGGAGTTCACTCAAACTCACGTCCATCAGTGATGCCATCCAACCATCTCATCCTCTGTCGTCCCCTTCTCCTCCTGCCCTCAATCCCTCCCAGCATCAGAGTATTTTCAAATGAGTCAACTCTTCGCATAAGGTGGCCAAAGTATTGGAGTTTCAGCTTTAGCATCATTCCTTCCAAAGAAATCCCAGGGTTGATCTCCTTCAGAATGGACTGGTTGGATCTCCCTGCAGTCCAAGGGACTCTCAAGAGTCTTCTCCAACACCACAGTTCAAAAGCATCAATTCTTCGGCGCTCAGCCTTCTTCACAGTCCAACTCTCACATCCATACATGACTACTGGAAAAACCACAGCCTTGACTAGACAGACTTTAGTCGCCAAAGTAATGTCTCTGCTTTTGAATATGCTATCTAGGTTGGTCATAACTTTTCCTCCCAGGGGTAAGCGTCTTTTAATTTCATGGCTGCAGTCACCATCTGCAGTGATTTTGGAGACCCCCAAAATAAAGTCTGACACTGTTTCCACTGTTTCCCCAACTATTTCCCATGAAGTGATGGGACCAGATGCCATGATCTTCGTTT
>SJYQ01094263.1:50868-121570 GCA_006410935.1 Redunca redunca | reverse complement strand
TTTCCAGTCCTGTGGCCACTGCTGAGTTTTCCAAATTTGCTGGCATATTGAGTGCAGCACTTTCACAGCATCATCTTTCAGGATTTGAAAGAGCTCAACTGGAATTCCATCACCTCCACTAGCTTTGTTCATAGTGATGCTTTCTAAGGCCCACTTGACTTCACATTCCAGGATGTCTGGCTCTAGATGAGTGATCACACCATCGTGATTGTCCAGGTCATGAAGATCTTTTTTGTACAGTTCTTCCGTGTATTCTTGCCACCTCTTCTTAATATCTTCTGATTCTGTTAAGGCCATACCATTTCTGTCCTTTATCGAGCCCATCTTTGCATGAAATGTTCCCTTGGTATCTCTAATTTTCTTGAAGAGATCTCTAGTCTTTCCCATTCTGTTGTTTTCCTCTATTTCTTTGCATTGATCGCTAAAGAAGGCTTTCTTATCTGTTCTTGCTATTCTCTGGAACTCTGCATTCAGATGCTTATATCTTTCCTTTTCTCCTTTGCTTTTCGCTTCTCTTCTTTTCACAGCTATTTGTAAGGCCTCCCCAGACAGCCATTTTGCTTTTTTGCATTTCTTTTCCATGGGGATGGTCTTGATCCCTGTCTCCTGTACAATTTCATGAACCTCTGTCCATAGTTCATCAGGCACTCTATCTATCAGATCTAGGCCCTTGAATCTATTTCTCACTTCCACTGTATAATCATAAGGGATTTGATTTAGGCCATACCTGAATGGTCCAGCAGTTTTCCCTACTTTCTTCAACTTCAGTCTGAATATGGTAATAAGGAGTTCATGATCTGAGCCACAGTCAGTTCCTGGTCTTGTTTTTGTTGACTGTATAGAGCTTCTCCAACTTTGGCTGCAAAGAATATAATCAGTCTGATTTCGGTGATGACCATCTGGTGATGAACATGTGTAGAGTTGTCTCTTGTGTTTTCGGAAGAGGGTGTTTGCTATGACCAGTGCATTTTCTTGGCAAAACTCTATTAGTCTTTGCCCTGCTTCATTCTGCATTCCAAGGCAAAATTTGCCTGTTACTCCAGGTGTTTCTTGACTTCCTGCTTTTGCATTCCAGTCCCCTATAATGAAAAGGACTTCTTTTTTGGGTGTTAGTTCTAAAAGGTCTTGTACGTCTTCATAGAACCGTTCAACTTCAGCTTCTTCAGCATTACTGGTGGGGGCACAGACTTGGATTACTGTGATACTGAATTGTTTGCCTTGGAAACGAACAGAGATCATTCTGTTGTTTTTGAGATTGCATCCAAGTACTGCATTTCGGACTCTTTTGTTGACCATGATGGCTACTCCATTTCTTCTGAGGGATTCCTGCCCGCAGTAGTAGATATAATGGTCATCTGAGTTAAATTCACCCATTCCAGTCCATTTTAGTTCGCTGATTGCTAGAATGTTGACATTCACTCTTGCCATCTCTTGTTTGACCACTTCCAATTTGCCTTGATTCATGGACCTGACATTCCAGGTTCCTATGCAATATTGTTCTTTACAGCATCGGACCTTGCTTCTATCACCAGTNATGTCTTAAATTAAAATCTTTATCATTCCATTAACAACTCTTCCCATAAAGTTTTTCTCAACCTAGTGAATAAAAAATCCAGCTTTCAAATTTCTCAAGCCATAGTCGTTAAGGTCATTCTAGACTCCTCTTTTTCTCTCATGCTCTACATCTATTTCACTGACATATTTTATCTGTATCTTCCTCTGTTAACACTAGTTCCAAGACACCACTCTTTCTCTCTCTCTCTCACCTAGAGTAGTAAATATCCTTCTAACTGATCTCCCTGCTCATTTCTCTCCTTCAGTAGCTCCTTCTCCCATTCATAGCAAAAGTTATAACTCTCAAAACATCTCTCAGGCCTTGTACAATTTGACCCCCTACTTCTGTGCCTACATGCACTTTCATCCCACTGATATCAGTCTGAGATATCCCTAAGTAATTAAGCTGAACTTTAAACAGAGGAATGGAAATTTCAATAACCAGACAGGGAGTCATGGGTAGTGAGGGGCTGCTGTTTTAAATAGGCATTCTCACTGACAGGAGGGCATTTGATCAGAGATCCAAGAGAGACGTGGGAGTAAGAAATAGTGGCCCTCTGGGAGAAGACTGTTTCTTCCAAGTGAACAGTAAAGTGCAAAGGCCCTGGGGCAGCAACGTGCTTGGTAAGTTGGAGGAACACAAAGAAGCTGAAGACTGAAAGCTCAACCAAGGTAAAGTTACTGTATTTAACAGCCCAGGTGAAATGTTTTGGAGGCTCTATCTGCTTTGGTGCTCAAAAGAGGAAATATGAAGAAAAAAATAATTGCACTAACAAATGTTTATTATGTAACTCTTATAGCCAAACCATGTGCCTAGACACAAGACATATCATTAGACCAAAGTGGTGTTTCCTTCACAAGACACAAAATCTGCTTTGTATAGAAGACAAGTATTAAATAACAGGATTCAGTAAATGTTTTGAGGTTGTGCAGCAACAAAGATTTCAAAAGGAGACTTGTACCTGAATAATGGTATAAACAAACTCAGATATGAAGATGACAAACACCCTCATGGCAGAAAGTAAAGAGGAACCAAAGAGCTTCTTGATGAAAGTGAAAGAGGAGACTGAAAAAGTTCCTTGCAACTCAACATTCAGAAAACGAAGATCATGGCATTCGGTCCCATCACTTCATGGCAAATGAATGGGGAAACAATGGAAACAGTGACAGACTTTATTTTCTTGTGCTCCAAATTCCCTGTGGACGGTGATTGCAGCCTTGAAATTAAAAGACTCCTTGGAAGAAAAGTATGACCAACCTAGATAGCATATTAAAAAGCAGAGACATGACTTTGTAAACAAAGGTCCATCTAGTCAAAGCTATGGTTTTTCCAGTGGTCATGTATGGATATGAGAGTTGGACTATAAAGATGGCTAAGCACTGAAGAATTGATGCCTTTGAATTGTTGGAGAAGATTCTTGAGAGTCCCTTGGACTGCAAGGAAATAAAACCAGTCAATGCTAAAGGAAATAAATCCTGAATATTCATTGGAAGGACTGATGCTGAAGCTGAAACTCCAGTTTGGGCCACCTGATGCGAAGAACTGACTCATTGGAAAAGACCCTGATGCTGGGAAAGACTGAAAGGCAGGAAGAGAAGGGGATGACAGAGGATGAGATAGTTGGATGGCATCACCGACTCAATGGACATGAGTTTGAGCAAGCTCTGGGAGTTGGTGATGGACAGGGATGCCTGGTTGCTGTATTCACAGGGTTGCAAAGAGTGGAACACAACTAAGTGATGAACAACAAATGGTGTAAAAAATTAAACAAAAATCTCAGTCAAATAGGGTTGGGGGAACTTTCATGCCCTATAAGGATAACAGTCAACAGGAAAGAAAAAAAAGACCGTGCTTCTTTCCTGGAAAGAATGCAATGAAATGCCATATTCCACTTCCTTCTCCTCTCTATAAAAGTGTTTTCCTCCTCCCATGTGGGCACTTGCCTGTGGGCCATGTCTCACCATGGCCACGATGATAGACAGTGGTGTGTAAGTGCATGTCCATTCAGTCTTGTCCCACTCTTTGCGACCCCGTGGACTGTAGCCCAGTAGGCTCCTTTGTCCATGGGATTTCCTCCACAAGAATACTGGAGTAGATTGCCATTTCCTTCTCCAAGGGATCTTCCCAGCCCAAGGATCGAACCTGAGTCTCGTGTTGGCAGGTCACCTGGGAAGCCCCACAAACAGTTAGGTTTGGGTTAGTACCCATTCTCTGATCCTTCTTGTGAGGCTGCTGGTGAGAAAGTTCACATGAGACTGTTGTAGAAAGCATTTAATATTTATATATTAATAGTAGCCAATCTGTGAAGACAGACTTTAAACACCTTAAAGATTCTTAAGAATATACCTATCTCAGAGGAGGGAGCTCCCATAATGTAACTTACTGTCAAAAAATTATATAATAACCTAGTGAAGCAATGTTTGCCTAAAGCTTTGTTTCTTTGCTAATGTAACAGAATAAAGACTAAGTAATAATAGATCTTCTGATGTATTTGCTTACAAAATCTTTATTGCAGTATTTTCCTTTCATCTCATACAAAAATGAACAGGAAATGTTTTATCATGTGTTCTGGAATTTCTTTGGACAATTTAAGTGGGATAAATTTCAGTGCTGAGAAATAGATTTGTGACAGCGAGCCTTATCCATCATTATGTACTACAAACTTCACATTCAAAAGTATCAATAGCACCATAGTATGTTTCATTTTATAGAATTATGTGCAATAATAGCCTTTAATTTTTTATATTTTAGAATTTTATTGAGTCAGAGAAGAGCACTATCATCATATTAAGAAATATTTACCAAGATAAAACCATCAACATCATGAGCACAGAAAGCTGACCCATTCAGAAAGATGATCATCTACTTCTGAAGCAAAATACTGAAATCGGGCAGCTAAGTGACATAGAAATACAAACAGCAGGTGACAATGAGTCCTGGCCAGATAGAAACCGCAAATCTACTTCAAACATTTTGATAAAGGAACCTAAAGATTCTAAATTTTAGGTCAAGATAATGAACTTCTTCCCTCTTGAGAGACTATTACACAGTAGAAAACTAATTTTCAAAGAGTAAACAATTCCTAACCTCAGATATGCAGATGACACCACCCTTATGGCAAAAAGTGAAGAGGAACTGAAAAGCCTCTTCATGAAAGTGAAAGAGGAGAGTGAAAAAGTTGGCTTAAAGCTCAACATTCAGAAAATAAAGATCATGGCATCTGGTCCCATCACTTCATGGGAAATAGATGGGGAAACAGTGAAAACAGTGTCAGACTTTATTTTGGAGGCTCCAAAATCACTGCAGATAGTGATTGAAGCCATGAAATTAAAAGACACTTACTCCCTGGAAGGAAAGTTATGATCAACCTAGAGAGCATATTAAAAAGCAGAGATATTACTTTGCCAACAAAGGTCCATCTAGTCAAGGCTATGGTTTTTCCAGTGGTCATGTATGGATGTGAGAGTTGGACTGTGAAGAAAGCTGAGTGCCGAAGGATTGATGCTTTTGAACTGTGGTGCTGGAGAAGACTCTTGAGAGTCCCTTGGACTTCAAGGAGATCCAACCAGTCCATCCTAAAGGAGACCAGTCCTGGATGTTCTATGGAAGGACTGATGCTGAGGCTGAAACTCCAATACTTTGGTCATCCCCTGCGAAGAGTTGACTCATTGGAAAAAACCCTGATGCTGGGAGGGACTGGGGGCAGGAGGAGAAGGGGACGACAGAGGAGATGGCTGGATGGCATCACCAACTCGATGCACGTGAGTTTGGGTGAACTCCGGGAGTTGGCAATGGACAGGGAGGCCTGGCATGCTGCGATTCATGGGGTCACAATAAGTCGGACACGACTGAGCGACTGAACTGAACTGAACTGAATGGTGAAGAGAATAGGTGAGCACAGGATTTATGAACAGATACAATATAGTAACCAATCTCTGAAATTCAAAAAGCAGATATAAACATGGGGAAGAAGCCGTAATCCAGAGAAATATGTTCAAAGCTCCTGCTACAGTTGTTGATTTGTCAAATTTTTGGCTTTCTTACAGCATAAAAAATTTGATATTATATTAAAGGCATTAAGATAAATGTCTTTCATATTCTCTTGTTATTTGCTATCTTTTTCAATGTAGAAAATTTCTTCTTTCCTTTTGAGGTTTTGCCTTGGTATAGAAATACTTTTTTTATTTTTGCAATCATAGTTTAATTTTTTGGCAAACTATAGAATTCTCGGTAAAAAATTTTGAAGTCATGTTATACTAATCTGACTTTCATTGAGTGAGCATCACTATAGTACACCATGAATGTAATGATTCATATTAATTTAGCAGAGATAGGTAATATCTGGCTAAATGAAAGACCAAATGTTATACAATTAAATTACATGAAAACATCTATGTCATATTTAATGTTAAAATTACCTGCAAAAATCACTCCAACAAAAATTGTCTGTTTTTTGTAGTAATATAGTTTTGTTTTGTTTCTCTTATGGTGTCACCGTTGAGACCAAACTTGACCAACTGTAGTCAAAGGGACTTTTTCTCACAATGTATTACTAAATATTATACACAATAGTTTAAGCATTTTTCTTAAAATCAACATATAGTAGATGTTTGGAGTGGCACTGAGTTTATAATTCATTTTAATAAAAAAAGAAACTACTGGAAATGTAGCTTTAAGCCACAAAATATGTGCTGTCCTCAAAATATACAATATATTTTAGATGTTAGAGTGTTTCTATCATTAAAGAAGAAACCATTCCATTGACTTTAGATACCATGGGTATTTTAATACCTAAAATACTAGCTATTGTTTTCTCCAAACGCAATTTCCATAGAAACAGTATATTTTTTTAATTTATCTTTTAATTGAAGGATAATTGCTTTACAAAATTTTGTTGTTTTCTGTCAAATCTCAACATGAATCAGCCATACATATCCATATACTTCCTCCCTTTTGAAGCTCCCTCTCCTCTCCCTCCCATCCCACCCCTCTAGGTTGATACAGAGCCACTGTTTGAGTTTCCGGAGACATACAGCAAATTCCCATTGGCGATCTATTTTACATATGGTACTGTAAGTTTCCATGTTACTCTCTCCATACATCTCACCCTCTCCTCCCCTCTCCCCATGTCCATAAGTCTATTCTCTATGTCTATTTCTGCATTGCTGCCCTGTAAATAAATTCTTCAGTACCATTTTTCTAGATTCTGTATATATGCAGTAGAATACAATATTTATCTTTCTCTTTTGATATGCTTCACTCTGTATAATAGGTTCTAGGTTCACCCACCTCAGTAGAACTGATTTGAATGCATTCATTTTTATGGCTGAGTAATATTCCATTGTGTATATGTACCACAACCACTTTATCCATTCATCTGTCAATGGACATCTAGGTTGCTTCCATTTCTAGCTATTGTGAATAGTGCTGAAATGAACAATGGGATACGTGTGTCTCTTTCAATTTTGGTTTCCTCAGGGTATATGCCTAGGAATGGGATTGCTGGGTCATATGGTGGGTTTATTCGTAGTTGTTTAAGGAATCTCCATACCATCTTCCATAGTGGCTGTATCAATTTACATTCCCACCAACAGTGCAAGAGTGTTCCCTTTTCTCCACACCGTCTCCAGCATTTATTGTTTGTAGGCTTTTTGATGATGGCCATTCTGACTGGTAAGAGCTGATATTTTGTTGTAGATTTGACTTGCATTTCTCTAATAATGAGTGATG
Source organism: Redunca redunca (assembly GCA_006410935.1). Lineage (NCBI taxonomy): Eukaryota > Metazoa > Chordata > Mammalia > Artiodactyla > Bovidae > Redunca > Redunca redunca. The sequence continues at coordinate 114,285 of SJYQ01094263.1, read as the reverse complement.
TTGAGCATCTTTTCACGTGTTTCTTCGCCATCTGTATGTCTTCTTTGGAGAAATGTCTGTCTTTTTCCCACTTTTTGATTGGGTTGTTTGTTTTTCTGGCACTGAGTTGTATGAGCTACTTGTATATTTTGGAAATTAATCCTTTGTCAGTTGTTTCATTTGCTATTATTTTCTCCCATTCTGAGTGTTGTCTTTTCACGTTGCTGATGGTTTCCTTTGCTATGCAAAAGCTTTTAAGTTTAATCAGGTCCCACTTGCTTACTTTTGTTTTTATTTTTGTTACTCTAGGAGGTGGGTCACAGAGGATCTTGCTTTGATTTATGTCATTGAGTGTTCTGTCTATGTTTTCCTCTTAGTTTTATACTTTCTGGTCTTAAATTTAGGTCTTTAATCCATTTTGAGTTTATCTTTGCACATGGTGTTAGCAAGTGTTCTAATTTCATTCTTTTACATCTAGCTTTCCAGTTTTCCCAGGACCATATACTGGAGAGGTGTCTTTACCTCATTGTATATTCTTGCCTCTTTTGTCAAAAATAAGGTACCCATAGGTGCATGGGTTTATTTCTGGGCTTTCTATCTTCTTCCGTTGGTCTATATTTCTGTTTTTGTGTCAGTACCATACTGCCTTGATGACTGTAGCTTTGTAGTATAATCTGAAGTCAGGAAGGTTGATTCCTCCAGCTCCATTCTTCTTTCTCAAGACTGCTTTGGCTGTTCAGGGTCTTTCGTGTTTCCATATGAATTGGGAAATTTTTTGTTCTAGTTCTATGAAAAATGCCACTGGTAATTTGACAGGGATCACATTGAATCTGTAGATTGCATTTGGTAGTATAGTCATTTTCACAATATTGATTCTTCCTACCCAAGAACATGGGTAGGAATCTGAATCTGTTTATGTCATCTTTGACTTCTTTTATTAGTGTCTTATAATTTTATGTGTACAGTTCTTTTGTCTCCTTAGGTAAGTTTATTCCTAGATGTTTAATTCTTTTGGTTGCAATGGTGAATAGGATTGATTCCTTAATTTTTCTTTCTGATTTTTCATTGTTATTATATAGAAATGCAAGTGATTTCTGTGTATTGATTTTGTATCCTGAAACTTTGCTAAATTCACTAATTAACTCTAGTAATTTTCTGATACAATCTTTAGGGTTTCCTATGTACAATATCATGTCATCTGCAAGCAGTGCGAGCTTTACTTCTTTTCCAATCTGGATTCCTTTTATCTCTTTTTCTTCTCTGATTACTGTCACTAGGACTCCCAGAACTATGTTGAATAACAGTGGTGAAAGTGGACACCCTTGTCTTGTTCCTGATCTTACAGGGAATGCTTTCAGGCTTTCAGCACTGAGAATAATGCTCGCTGTAGGCTTATATATGGCCTTTACTATGTTAAGGTAGGTTCCTCCTATGCCCATTTTTTAAAGAGTTTTAATCATAAATGGGTGCTGAATTTTGTCAAAGGCTCTTTCTGCATCTACTGAGATGATCATATGGTTTTTATCTTTTAATTTGTTAATATGGTGTATCACACTGACTGATTTGCATATATTGAAGAATCCTTGCATCCCTGGAATAAACTCAACTTGACTATGGTGTATGAGCTTTTTGATTTGTTGTTGAACCCTGTTTGCTAAAGTTTTGTTGAGGATTTTTGCATCTACGTTCATCAGTGATACTGGCTTGTAGTTTTCTTTTTGTGTGTTTTCTTTGTCTGGTTTTGGTATCAGAGTGATGGTGACCTTGTAGAATGAGTTTGGAAATGTTCCTTACTCTGAAACAGTTCATTTTATTTATTAGACAAAGAAAGACCATAACTGACTCTACTACAATGAGAAGTCCTTTTCACCTCTGGGTTCAATGAATTCACATGTATGTTAAAACACACTTCAAATATTTGCTACATTTTGTTTTTAGATCGTAAACTAATCTTAATTTTTCTTGATATATTTATAATGTCAAAACATAGTATATATTATAGACATTCTTATACATATTTACACAAATACAAATAGAGGAAGCAAGTTAGAGGCAGACAGACATAAATACTAATAATATACTTTCTAAGACTATTAGTTACTTTCTAATATGGCACATTTAAAAATTTATCAATGTAAAAATACAGCAGTTTTGTTCAGCATATTGAAGAATTGAGTTTTTAAGTAATCAATATATTTTAAAATGATATTCAATCTAACATTATAGCACTTTAGTGTATAATCAATGGCATGCAATTCATCAGTGTTTAATTTGGTAAAAGTAGAAATTACTGATGAATGTTTTTAACCTGGATGGGGGATAAGGTAGAGAAAAATATATGAAGGTGGCATACACCGCGATTTTTTAGAAAAGGTACTCTGGGTCTCTTCCTACTCTCCTTTTCTTTAAAAGTTCTCATATATCAAGTGGCTATTCTGTCACTCGGAAAGAGTTAAGCAAGAGTTAAGAGTTAAGAAATCAAACTATCTGTCAAAATCTAGAATATATAGTTTCATAAATATTCAGATACATTTATATTAATTCACTCATCAGTCTCTAGTCCAAGAAAAGCTCAGATTACCTGTTTTTCACAGCTGGAACTACCCTTCCCTTTTCTGTCTACTGTACCTGAATGAATAAGCATCCTGCATTGGAAACAGAGCAGCAAAATAAACAGAAATAGTGATGTAATTTGCTTTCTGTCCTCAACACCAATGCTTACTAAGGAAAGCTTCATTAGCAGAAGGAAACCTTTAAAAAAAAATTAATTCCATCTTGGTATGAGGTTGAGTAAGAAAAGTGGATATATTGCATCAAAAGAATACAATGTCAAGTTTTTAAGTGTGATTGTGTAGTTTGTCAGTTCCCCCAAGCTTAGGAAAAATAGTAGAGTACTTAAACTTGGAGAAGAGGTTCATACAAGGCATTAGAATCAATGTCTGGATTATAAGGGTTGTTGAATAGCAGATCAAGGAACAGGGGAAATCATGGAAATGTTCTATCCTAATAAAATCAGCCAAAGGCTCAAGTGCAAATTAAGTGACATCTGTGTACCATACATGCACTTCACATCTTTGACCTTCTCTTACTGTCTCCAAACCCATTTGTATTTCTCCGTGACTTCCCCATCAGATGTCACTGAGCAACATACAGCTAAGCCACACTGATGGAATCCATGTCCCCTGACCCAAGTGTTGTCTTCTCCAACTAAATGTGACACCTTGTGAGCCATTCCCTAAGGTTACACTCCCATTAGAGTGGACTAATTAGAAAAACTGCACCAGAAAACTATGCAAATGTTTGCTGACTGCTTCACATATTTTTTGAACTGTTGAACTATTAAAAAAAAAAAAAGATAAACTTTTGTTTTTAGGTAAGTGTTCAAGTTTCATTTTAGATACTTTGACCCTCATAAAAATTCTGTTGTCTGATTTAAACTACTCTTAAACTGTCTCCTGAGAAACCTGTATGTGTATCAAGAAGCAACAGTTAGAACCCTGTATGGAATAAATGATTGGTTCAGGACTGAGAAAGGAGTATGACAGGGCTGTCTGATGCCACCCTGTTTGCTTAATCTATACACTGAGAACATCATGAGAAATGCCAGGCTGGAAGAGTTACAAACTGGAATCAAAATAAGCGGGAGAAACCAACCACCTCAGATGTGCGGATGATACCACCCTAACAGCAGAAAGCAAAGAGGAACCAAAGAGCCTCTTGATGAGGGTGAAAGAGGAGAGTGAAAGAGCCAGCCTAAAACCAAATATTAACAAGACTAAGATCATGGCATCCAGCCCTATTACTTCATGGTATATAGAAGGGGAAAAGGTGGAAGTAGTGACAAATTTCCTCTCCTTGAGCTCCAAAATCTCTGCGGATGGTGAGTGCAGCCATGAAATCAGAAGACAATTGCTTCTTGGTAGCAAAGCTATGACAAACCTAGACAGTGTGTTGAAAAGCAGAGACATTACCCCTGCTGACAGGTCCATATAGTCAAGGCTGTGGTCTTGCCAGTGGTCATGTATGGTTGAGAGAGCTGAACCAGAAAGAAGGCAGAGTGCCAAAGAATGATGCTTTCTAACTATGGTGTTGGAGAAGACTTCTGAGAGTCCCTTGGACAGCAAGATCAAAACTGTCAATCTTAAGGGAAATCAACTCTGAAAACGCGTTGGACTGATGCTGAAGTTGAAGCTCCAGTATTTTGATCATCTATTGCAAACAGCCAATTCATTGGAAAATTCCCTGATGCTGGGAAAAATTGAGAGCAGGAGAAGAAGGCATCAGAGGATGAGATGGCTGGATGGCATCACCAATGCAATGGACATGAACTTGGGCAAACTTCGGAAGGTGGTGAAGGACAGGGAGTCCTGGCATACTGTAGTCCATGGGGTAGCAGAGTTAGATAGGACTGGGCGACTAAAGAACAACAACAAACTGCAAAAGGCTCAGTTTTGATTTATATGTTGCTAATCACTGCAGACGGTGACTGCAGCCATGAAATTAAAAGACGCTTACTCCTTGGAAGAAAAGTTATGACCAACCTAGATAGCATATTCAAAAGCAGAGACATTACTCTGCCGACTAAAGTCCATCTAGTCAAAGCCATGGTTTTTCCCGTGGTCATGTATGGATGTGAGAAGGGTGAGCGCCGAAGAATTGATGCTTTTGAACTGTGATGCTGGAGAAGACTCTTGAGAGTCCCTTGGACTGCAAGGAGATCCAACCAGTCCATTCTGAAGGAGATCAACCCTGGGATTTCTTTGGAAGGAATGATGCTAAAGCTGAAACTCCAGTACTTTGGCCACCTCATGCGAAGAGTTGGATCATTGGAAAAGACTCTGATGCTGGGAGGGATTGGGGGCGGGAGGAGAAGGGGACGACAGAGGATGAGATGGTTGGATGGCATCACTGACTCGGTGGACGCGAGTCTGAGTGAACTCCGGGAGATGGTGATGGACAAGGAGGCCTGGCATGCTGCGATTCATGGGGTCGCAAAGAGTCGGACATGACTAAGCGACTGAATTGAACTGAACTGAACTGAATATGCTGGTGTGAGTTTTTAACACAGCAAACTGTATTAATAGTAAGATGTTTCCTACCAACTGACTAAATAGTAGCCTAAATTAAACATTCTTTATGAATACTCACGGACTACAACAGGATTTGAGATTTTATAAAACACATGTGTTTAAATAGAAGAAATAAGCAAAATATTTGGCCAGATTTTAAGTATTTTGTTTTATAGGGTGATATTATTTTTAGAATATTATGTTTTCATTTGTGAAATTAGAAAATGGCCAAAAATGATCCAGTTTTTATAATCTGAAAAAGGGAATCTGAAGACATGCCTAAGAGATTATTACCTAATGAGCACTTTTAGAGAAAAAAAAATTAGAGAAAAAAGTAATATTTTAAAGGCTGGAGGTCCCTGTAAAAGACAAATGAGACTTTAACGTGCCTCATTTTATCTTCAAAGGAAATTGGTCCATAAACAATCCTAAAAGTAGACTGGCACATGCATGGCAGAGTTTGGGGCCAGCCCTATTTACTGGAACTTTAGGCCCTGCCCTAGATTAAAAATCGCAGTGAAGATTCTACTACACAAGCATGGGTATTGGCTTCCAAGTGTTTCTAGCTTACAAGAAGTTGCATACCACCTGACATTTACACAAAAAAAATTCATGCGTAAACAAGGAGGAAATCATCAAAGTCCAAAATTCTTTTAGACAGCCTTTTTTAAAAACAGGTAGGAGAGAAATCAAAACTGATCTCTGATTCTGATCTTAGCTTCTGCCTCTCTTTTCTTTCCCCTTGGTATTTGTCTCTCACCATATCAGCTCTTCTCTACCCATAATTCCAGCAGAGGAGCTGGCTCCTAGGACAAACTGGAGCACTGCCCAGTCCTGACTGTCAGCCTGTTGGCGATGTCCAGCTTACAGAACCACTGGACCTGGGGATTTGGTTGCACAATGGCCACTTCAGATCGCCCCTCTCTGAGAGCTGGTGGTTCCAACTGTTGATGTTTCCACCTTCCTTTGGGGGTTTAGACATCTGTGCTTCTCATCTATTTCCCTAAGTTCTTCTACTTCTGACAGAGATTTCTTACCAAAGCTGAAATTTCTCTATTACCAATAGCAGTGGTGACCTACCACTTTCCAAGAATGGATCTAAGCCCTTTACATGGCTGTCACTCAACTCCTTTAGCTCTCAACAGCCACATCTGCAAAATACTGTCATACTGTTGGACTGATACCTTGTAGACCTCATAGTTCTCAAATTTTCTGAAATTATGTTAGGAAAATATTAATTCTATGCTCAAGATTGTTAAAGCTTAATGATGAGTAATGGGATTTCATTATACTGCTCTATTTTTTATGCAATTAAAATTTGCCATAATAAAAAATTCTTTTAAAATGCTTCATTATCTAAGGAATAATATACCAGCTGATCTTCACTAAAACACATAAATTAACAGTAATTTGGAAATTATCTTCATCTTTATATTTATCTTTAAATGGAATAGATATATAAAAACAACTATGATGGTAATTGAATTTTTCCATCTGTTCCACATTTTGTAAAAGCAAAATCTGTATGTAATAAAATCAAACAAAATTATTCTTCTTCACTTAAAAACAGCCCTAAATTGTGTCTTTAGCAGTCACAGTTTCCCCTGAGGGACAAGCATTCATTTAATTCTTATGGGAGCCCATCCTGATGTAACTAAACGCTGCATTTTATTTACAGTTCTGCCAGACTTTGCCCAAATTCCTTTCTTTAAGGAATGCACTTATTGGACAAGAAGTTCTCTGTTCCAACAGACACTGTCACTCTGGGTTTGGCTGAATAGAGAATTTGAATCACTGAGAACTACAAAATCAACTTTCTAAACCACACCATTTCTGCTAGAGTATGCAATGTTCACCAAAAAGTTTGAGCAAGTAAACTGAATTGAAAAAAAAAATTTCCCACATTATTAAGGTCCCCAAAACAATGCAATGCTCTCTTTTGAAAAATCAGCATTATTGATAATAACAATTATCCCACCTAAACATTATTCATTCAAATAAGGAAAGCTGAAATGTTTAAAATATGAAGAACTGGCAAAATTCAACCAGATGTTTTATCATGGGTGATTTCACTTTTTTTTCTTTTTTCTTTTTTAGTCCAAAGTCCCTTAATCAATGCAAGAGAAAATATAGGTTCTAAGTTTTAATATGTTTTCTTTAAACTTTCATTTAGCTATTAAACTCTAGCTTATACAAATTTAGAAAAGAATGAGGATTCTAGCTAGTCTTCAGAGTATCTTTCTTCCGGAATGTCAATTCCCCTGCACTATTTAGAGTTCATTGTGAAACAAACAACATTTGATTGGTGATGGGCTTTCTCTGAAATGGAAATTAAAGAGGTATTACTTTATTATGTCTTAAAGTATTTGGAATCTCAGTTTACTACTTACAGCTTATTTATGATTTAGAAATAGTTGTTCCTTAGATTCCACATATATGATTTTGGTATTTCAAGATCTATTAGTTCAAAAACCCACCTAGAAACACAAAACAGAACAAAAACTTCTCCATTGCGTACCACTTGGTTGGCACCAGTTCCCTACAACATGTAACTGTAAGACACACATCTTTGGACATTGAAAAAAAGAACTGGTCAGGACAACTTTATTGTAGAAGGAAATAAATGGTTTTAAGAACAGCTACTGCTGCTGTGGAGGAGGTAAATATTTGATTACATGACACAGAAAATAGTAACAAGCAAACACAGTTATTTTAAAAATAGCTAATATACTTCCAAGTGTCATCCTCAAATACTTTTATCCAACCAAATGAGAGAACAGAAATAATCCCTAGTCAAACCTTGAGGAAAAAAGACAGATACAAGCAGATTTTTAATGGAGAAGAGCTTCAGCAGAATGGTGTTTACCCAGATTCTAGAAAGCAAAGCGTTTTATTTTATTTTACTTTATTTATTTATTTTGCATCTTCAGATCTAGACTCTTTAAAAATATGGCCATTCTGAAGGAACGGGTCAAATGACCAGCTTTGAACAAAGAGAAGGATGGAAGAGGTGATCCCAAGTACAGAATTCAAAAGTGGACACAGAAGTTCAATTGTACTTCTAGTGACATTTAAGAACAGAGTCAGTACAATGTAGACCAAGATTCACGCTTGAGAGACATCTGCAAGATGCTGTAAACTTTGTAATTTTACAGCCTTGTTCATTTCCCTCTTAACAGCTAGCATCAGTGTACTTAACACTGTGACTGGCCTGAGTTTTGGTTTTTCTCGGTAATCAGCACTCATCCATCATGCTCTCCATTTTTATTTATTCTGCTTGCTCTCCCAGAGGCTGATCACTATGCAGTGATAGCTGCAGCCTTCTCTGCCTTCTGGCTGGTTTGGGTGATAGGAGGCACCAGCACTTTGGGACAGTCTTAGAGAAAGATGAGTTCAGGGCATTGCGTATTTTCCCAGGTCCTTGCTGGAGGTTGGGAGTTGGCACCATTGCTTCTGAATGTCACAGCTTCTGTCAGGCTGTCCTCTCCATACAGCTATTCTCTCTGCTTTCACTAAAGTTCCCCCTCCCTTCACCCCTTCTCCCACCTTCCTTGAAATACAGTAATCTAAAAGTGATACCACTGCCTCAGTGAACTGAAAACATTAAATCCACAATAAAAGATTTTTTAAATGCAGAGAAGTTGATTTATACCATATGTCCATTTCAATAGCCTAGTTGGCTGGTCCAAAGCTTGATAAGTCTTGGAGAATGACTGAGCCTTATCACAATCTTAATTTGCAGTTCTGGATAAGGAAAAATCACTGTGGTCCCCAATAGCTAATATAAAGCTATCGACTTAACATATTATTTTGAAAATCTAACAAAGATGATTAGAAGCAGTTGGCTTCTCAGAGACAAAGTGTATCTTTACCATTTTGTTTTCAGCCCTCTCTCATCACCTAGTCCCTACAGTCTTTTTATGCTGTGGAATGTTATACTGGATTGTTTGTTATATTGGCAACCACTTGTATTAAATGCATTTGGGGATTAGAAATAAAGAAACCTAGATGCCTTAATAAGATCCATGCACACCAGAGGGTAGAAGGTAAACTAGAGAAGTTTCAGAGATCTATGACTAGGCAATGTCAGGATATTACTTAGAAAGTGACAGAAACTAGCTATATCTTCTATCACTTACCACAAAAAGAGAGGCACACTGCTTGCTGGGTCTTTTCTGGATTCTGGAACAAAGTACACTGGGTTTGAGTTGAGAGTGGGTTCCACATTATAAAAGGCTTCATATTAGCTCCAGTTAGCCTTCACTCACAGGGTACTTCTGAAAACTAAATACAATAATCTGTGTAAATCACCTAGTATGATAACCTGGCACATAGTAACCCCTCATTAAATGACTGCTTGAAAAGAAGTCCCCTGAGAGATGCATTAGAAGTAGGAAGAGAGTTGAGGGCAGGAAAAGACATCATGGTGTTTACAAACATAGATTTTTTCATAACTCTATTTACCCAATGCCCTCAGGTTATGGATGGCATCACTGACTCAATGGACATGAGTCTGAGTGGGCTCCGGAAGTTGGTGATGGACAGGGAGGCCTGGTGTGCTGCAGTTCATGGGGTTGCAAAGAGTCGGACACGGCTGAGCGACTAAACTGAACTGAACTGAACTGAAGTAGGCTTATCGATAAGTTGCATTTTAAAGAATTATTTCAAATGCCTGATGTTTAGCTTCAAATTTTAAAACAATGAGTTAGAATAGCCAAGAAATTAATTGCCTGTCATCATGCACGCAAAAATCAAACTCTTCTAGTACAAATATTTTCATTTAATAGACAAGCTTCCAACTAAGTGCCTTTCTTCTACAGTTTTCAACCCAGATGGTTTATTCCACTCTTCTTGTTGTTATGTATTATCTATAGGAGCAACGCTTAGATGAAATACAAAATCTATTTATCAAATTGTTATCACTGCTTATTTTATAAGTTACTGTACATCTTCACCTTTCTTTTCTACAATATTAGGTAGAAGAACTTGATTATAAAAAGCAAGACTATTTTAAAAGTTCAAGTTTACACAATTTTTAACAGTAAAACAATTACCACTCTTTATTTCTTGGTGGAGTCACCTGTCACATAAGTGGAGAATCACTTCAAGATTGATATCATCTGCCCCTGCCACCTTGTGCAATTCTTTATAGCTTCACACCAAAAACACTGTGTGAAAAAAAAAAACAAACAAAAACACTTGGGGTGTGTAACTATTATGCTCCTTCCAGTGTTGTCATTTAATATATTCATGACCTCAGGCAAGTCACTTCATCTCATTTTACACCCGCAGCATGAGGATGGAAGGGACTCATGCATATCTCTTCCTAAAACTCTGCATCACGTACAGACCTTTATCCTGTGTGCAGGAGGTATACACCACACCTACACTCAGGCCACAGAAAACTGACTTGATTTTTGTTGACCAAAGAAGATATAAGACAATTTCAAACATGAGAGGAAATAGATAAATAATTCTGTTCTTTAAAATGCACGGAGGGCGGTCCTAAGATGGCAGAGGAATAGGATAGGGAGACCACTTTCTCCCCCACAAATTCATCAAAAGAACATTTGAATGCTTAGTGAACTCCACAAAACAACTTCTGTATACTGGCAGAGGACATCAGGCACCCAGAAAGGCAACCCATTGTCTTCAAAAGGAGGTAGGAAAAAATATAAAAGATAAAAAGAGAGACAAAAGAGGTAAGGACGGAGATCCGGCCTGGGAAGGAAGTCTTAAAAAAGAGAGAAGTTTCCAAACACCAGGAAACACTCTCACTGGCAGGTCTGTGGCGAGCCCTGGAACCACAGAGGGCATCATAACCGGGAGGAAAAATAAATAAATAATTAAAACTCACAGATTACATGCCTAATGGCAACTCCCAGCAGAGAAGCAGCACAGAGGCATCCGCCACTAGCAAGCGGGGGCTGGGCAGGGAGGCACGGGCTGCATTGCTTAGAGTAAGGACCGGGCCTGAATGCCCCAAGGGCAATCCGAGGAAACTACCAGAGTGTGGGATAGCTATCCTGTGAAAAGCCCTAACCTAAAACACTGCCAGGCCCGCTCACAGAACAAAGGACTGAGCAGAGCTAGCCAGCTGCTGACTGGCCCATCCCCTGCAGAAGACAGGCAGGCAAGGGCAGCCAGAGCCAGAAGGGGGCAATCACAGCCCCAGAGAGGCATCATCTGCCAAACTTCAAGCAGGCTTCATTGCTAACCAAGACTTCTTGGGATTCTGGATGGTCGACATCCGCCAGGAGGGTCGCAGCCAGAGATCAGCTCCCCAGAAGAGACACACGGCACACCTGAGAAGGTGCGCTGGTTGTACACCCAGAAAACTGAGCAGCAGGGACGGGGGAGGCAAGAAGTTGCAGCCTCCACCTGGGGACAACTGCGCTTGCCAAGCACCTGGTCACCTGAGCTGCTCAGACCTGGGAAGGGCACAAAACACAGGCCCAACCAAGTCTGCACCTTTGTGGAGTACCCGAGAACCTGAACCTGAGCGGCTTAGACCTGGGAAGTGCATACTACCCAGGGCCTGCCTCAGACAGTTCCTGGCAGAACAACCTAGAGCCTAAGCAGTGTAGACTAGGAAACCACACACACACCATGAGCAGGGGCAAACCCAGTGTGGCTGAGACACTGGGAGCACTCCCCACAGACACCAGTGATATTTGTTTGCAGTGTTCCTCCCTCCCCACAGCACAACTGAACAAGTGAGCCTTGTGTCAGGGCAGAAATTAGAAACTGAAGAAGCTAAAATAAATAGAGGGAACCGCTTTGTAAGTGACAGGTGCAATAGATTAAAACCCTGCAGCTACCACCAACTACATAGGAAGGGGCCTATAGATCTTGAGAAGTATAAGCTGGATCAAGGAACTATCTGAAAATGAATTGACCCCACACTTCCCACAACGACACCAGAGAAAGTCCTAGAAATATTTTTACTATTATCATTTTTTAAATTAAACAATTTTTTTAATTTTTATTTTTAAGTCCTCTATTACTCCTTTAATTTTCATTTTTATAACCTACCATAACTTTGCAAAAAAAAGACCCTATTTTTTAAAGCAAACTTCATGTATATATATATATATATTATAATTTTTGTGATTTTGGTTTTTTCTTTAATATTATATTTTTGAGAATTCAAACTCTACCCTAGCTTTTTAATCTTTGCTTTTTGGTATTTGTTACCAATTTTGTACCTTTAAGAACCCAATCCTCAGTACCCATTTTTACTTGGGAGTGAGATTACTGGCTTGACTGCTCTCTCCCACTTTAAACTCTCCTTTTTCTCCACCAGGTCGCCTCTTTCTCCTCCCTTCCCCTTCTCTTCTCTACCCAACTCTGTGAATCTCTGTGTGTTCTGGGCTGTGGAGAACACTTAGGGAACTGATTACTGGCTGGATCTGTCTCTCTCCTTTTGATCCACCCCACCCCCCACCCCGCTTTAACCTCCTGGCCACCTCTGTCTCCTTCCTCCCTCTTCCTTCTCTGTGTAACTCCGTGAACATCTCTGAGAGATCCAGAATGTAGAGTGCACATAGGGAAGTGCTTACAGGCTAGCTTGCTCTCTCCTCTTTTGATTCCCCCTCTTCTCCTCCTGGTCACCTCTATCTCCCTCCTCCCACTTCTCTTCTCCATGTAACTCTGTGTACCTCTCTAGGTGTCCCTCACTGTGGAGAAACTTTTCATCTTTAACCTAGATGTTTTATCAATGGTGGTGTATAGATGGAGAAGTCTTGAGGCTACTGTAAGAATAAGACTGAAAACCAGAGGCAGGAGGCTTAAGTCCAAACCTAAGAACACCAGAGAACTCCTGACTCCAGGGAACATTAAACAATAGGAGCTCATCAAATGCCTCCATACCTACACTGAAACCAAGCACCATCCAAGGGTCAAGAAGTTCCAGAGCAAGACAAACCATGCAAATTCTCCAGGAACACAGGAACATAGCCCTGAGCTTCAATATACAGGCTGCCCAGGTCACTCCAAACCCACTGACATCTCATAATTCATGACTGGACACTTCATTGCACTACAGAGAGAAGAAATCCAGCTCCACCCACCAGAAAACCGACACAATCTTCCCTAACCAGGAAACCTTGACAAGCCACCCATTCAACCCCACCCACAGCAAGGAACCTCCGCAATAAAGAGGAACCACAAACTGCCAGAATACAGAAAGGCCACCCCAAACACAGTAATATAAACAAGATGAAAAGGCAGAGAAATACCCATCAGGTAAAGGAATAGGATAAATCCCACCAACCAAACAAAAGAGGAAGAGATAGGGAATCTACCTGATAAAGAATTCCAAATAATGATAGTGAAAATGATCCAAAATCTTGAAAACAAAATGGAGTTACAGATAAACAGCCTGGAGACAAGGATTGAGAAGATGCAAGAAAGGTTTAACAAGGACCAAGAAGAAATAAAAAAGAGTCAAAATATAATGAATAATGCAATAAATGAGATCAAAAACACTCTGGAGGGAACCAACAGTAGAATAATGGAGACAGAAGATTGGATAAGTGAGGTAGAAGATAAAATGGTAGAAATAAATGAAAAAGAGAGGAAAAAGGAAAAATGAATTAAAAGCAACAAGGGCAACCTCATAGATCTCTGGGACAATGTTAAATGCCCCAACACTCGAATAATAGGAGTCCCAGAAGAAGAAGACAAAAAGAAAGACCATGAGAAAATACTGCAGGAGATAATAGTTGAAAACTTCCCTAAAATGGGGAAGGAAATAATCACCCAAGTCCAAGAAACCCAGAGAGTCCCAAACAGGATAAACCCAAGGCAAAACACCCCAAGACACATATTAATCAAATTTACAAAGATCAAACACAAAGAACAAATATTAAAATCAGCAAGGGAAAAACAACAAATAGCACACAAGGGGATTCCCATAAGGATAACAGCTGATCTTTCAATAGAAACTCTTCAGGCCAGGAGGGAATGGTAGGACATACTTAAATTGATCAAAGAAAATAACCTAGACCCCAGATTACTGTACCCAACATAGATATCATTCAAATATGAAGGAGAAATCAAAAGCTTTACAGACAAGCAAAACCTGAGAGAATTCAGCACCACCAAACCAGCTCTCCAACAAATGCTAAAGCATCTTCTCTAGACAGAAAACACAGAAAGAGTGTATAAACTCGAACCCTAAACAATAAAGTAAATGGCAACAGGATCATACTTATCAATAATTACCTTAAATGTAAATGGGTTGAATGCCCCAACCAAAAGACAAAGGGCTGAATGGATACAAAAACAAGACCCCTATATATGTTGTCTACAAGAGACCCACCTCAAAACAGGGGACACATGCAGACTGAAAGTGAAGGGCTGGAAAAAGATATTCCATGAAAATAGAGACCAAAAGAAAGCAGAAGTAGCAATACTCATATCAGATAAAATAGACTTTAAAACAAAGGCTGTGAAAAGAGACAAAGAAAGACACTACATGATGATCAAAGGATCAATCCAAGAAGAAGATAAAGCAATTATAAATATATATGCACCCAACATAGCAGCACCACAATATGCAAGCTAACAAGCATGAAAGGGGAAGTTAACAATAGCACAATAAATGTGGGAGACTTTAATACCCCACTCACACCTATGGATAGATCAACTAAACACAAAATTAACAAGGAAACACAAACTTTAAGTGATACAAAAGACCAGTTAGACCTAATTGATATCTATAGGACATTTCACCCCAAAACAATGAATTTTACCTTTTTCTCAAGCACACACGGAACATTCTCTAGGATAGATCACATCCTGGGCCATAAATCTAGCCTGGTAAATTCAAAAAAACTGAAATCATTCCAAGCATCTTTTCTGACCACAATGCCATAAGATTAGATCTCAATATTACAGGAGAAAAACTATTAAAAATTCCAACATATGGAGGCTGAACAACATGCTGCTGAATAACCAACAAATCACAGAAGAAATCAAAAAAGAAATCTAAATATGCATAGAAATGAATGAAAATGAAAACACAACAACCCAAAACCTGTGGGACACTGTAAAAGCAGTGCTAAGGGGAAGGTTCATAGCAATACAGAAATACTTCAAGAAACAAGAAAAAAAGTCAAATAAATAACCTAACACTACACCTAAAGCAACTAGAAAAGAAGAAATGAAGAACCCCAGGGTTAGTAAAGGAAAGACATCTTAAAAATTAGGGCAGAAGTAAATGCAAAAGAAACAAAAGAGACCATAGCAAAAATCAACAAAGCCAAAAGCTGGTTCTTTGAGAAGATAAATAAAATTGACAAACCATTAGCCAGACTCATCAAGAAACAAAGGGAGAAAAATCAAATGAATAAAATTAGAAATGAAATTGGAGAGATCACAACAGACAACACAGAAATACAAAGGATCATAGGAGACTACTATCACCAACTATATGCCAATAAAATGGACAACTTGGAAGAAATGGACAAATTCCTATAAAAGTGCAACTTTCCAAAACTGAACCAGGAAGAAACAGAAAATCTTAACACACCCATCACAAGCACAGAAATTGAAACTATAATCAGAAATCTTCCAGCAAACAAAAGCAAATAAAGACCAGACAGCCTCACGGCTATATTCTACCAAAAATTTAGAGAGGAGCTAACACCTATTCTACTCAAACTCTTCCAGAAAACTGCAGAGGAAGGTAAACTTCCAAACTCATCCTATGAGGACACCATCACCCTAATACCAAAACCTGACAAAGATGCCAGAAGAAAAGAAAACTACAGGCCAATATCACTGATGAACATAGATGAAAAATCCTTAGCAAAGTTCTAGCAAACAGAATCCAACAACATATTAAAAAGATCATACATCATGACCAAGTGGGCTTTATCCCAGGGATACAAGGATTCTTCAATATCTGCAAATCAATCAATGTAATACACCACATTAACAAACTGAAAAATAAAAACCATATGACCATCTCAATATATGCAGAGAAAACCTTTGACAAAATTTAACATCCATTTATGATAAAAACTCTCCATATAGCAGGAATAGAAGGAACATACCTCAACATATAAAAGCTATATATGACAAACCCACAGCAAACATTATCCTCAATGGTGAAAAATTGAAAGTATTTTCCCTAAAGTCAGGAACAAGACAAGGGTGCCCACTTTCACTGCTACTATTCAACATAGTTCTGAAAGTTTTGGCCACAGCAATCAGAGCAGAAAAAGAAATAAAAGGAATCCAGATTGGAAAAGAAGAAGTAAAAGTCTCTCTTTGCAGATGACATGATCCTCTACATAGAAAACCCTGACGACTCCACCAGAAAATTACTAGAGCTAATCAATGAATATAGTAAAATTGCAGGATATAAAATCAACACTCAGAAATCCCTTGCATTCCTATACACTAATAATGAGAAAACAGAGAAATTAAGGAAACAATTCTATTCACCATTGCAACGAAAAGAATAAAATACTTAGGAATATATCTACCTAAAGAAACTAAAGACCTATATATAGAAAACTATAAAACACTGGTGAAAGAAATCAAAGAGGACTCAAATAGATGGAGAAATATACCATGTTCATGGATCGGGAGAATCAATATAGTGAAAATGAGTATGCTACCCAAAGCAATCTATAGATTTGATGCAATTCCTATCAAGCTACCAACAGTATTTTTCACAGAGCTAGAACAAGTAATTTCACAATTTGTATGGAAATACAAAAAACCCCGAATAGCCAAAGCAATCTTGAGAAAGAAGAATGGAACTGGAGGAATCAACCTGCCTGACTTCAGGCTCTACTACAAAACCAGTCATCAAGACAGTATGGTACTGGCACAAAGATAGAAATATAGATCAATGGAACAAAATAGAAAGCCCAGAGATAAATCCAAATACCTATGGACACCTTATCTTTGACAAAGAAGGCAAGAATATACAATGGAGAAAAGACAATCTCTTTAGCACATGGTGCTGGGAAAACTGGTCAACCACTTGTAAAAGAATGAAACTAGAACACTTTCTAACACCATACACAAAAATAAACTCAAAATGTATTAAAGATCTAAACGTAAGACCAGAAACTATAAAACTCCTAGAGGAGAGCATAGGCAAAACACGCTCTGACATAAATCATAGCAGGATCCTCTATGACCTACCCCCCAGAATATTGGAAATAAAAGCAAAAAAAAAAAAAAACAAATGGGACCTAATTAAAATTAAAAGCTTCTGCACAGCAAAGGAAACTATAAGCAAGGTGAAAGGACAGCCTTCAGAATGGGAGAAAATAATAGCAAACGAAGCAACTGACAAAGAATTAATCTCAAAAATATACAAGCAACTTCTGCAGCTCAATTCCAGAAAAATAAACAACCCAATCAAAAAATGGGCCAAAGAACTAAACAGACATTTCTCCAAAGAAGACACAGATGGCTAACAAACACATGAAAAGATGCTCAGCATCACTCATTATCAGAGAAATGCAAATCAAAACCACAATGAGGTACCATTTCACGCTGGTCAGAATGGCTGCTATCCAAGAGTCTACAAACAATAAATGCTAGAGAGGGTGTGGAGAAAAGCGAACCCTCTTACCCTGTTGGTGGGAACGTGAACTAGTACAGCCACTATGGAGAACACTGTGGAGATTCCTCAAAAAAAAACTGGACATAGAACTGCCATATGACCCAGCAATTCCACCGCTGGGCATACACACCAAGGAAACCAGAACTGAAAGAGACACGTGTACCCCAATGTTCATCACAGGACTGTTTATAATACCCAGGACATGGAAGTAACCTAGATGTCCATCAGCAGATGAATGGATAAGAAAGCTGTGGTACATATATACAATGGAGTATTACTCAGCCATTAAAAAGAATACATTTGAATCAGTTCTAAGGAGATGGATGGAACTGGAGCCGATTATACAGAGTGAAGTAAGCCAGAAAGAAAAACACCAATACAGTATACTAATGCGCATATATATGGAATTTAGAAAGAAGGTGACGATAACCCTGTATGCGAGACAGCAAAAGAGACACAGATGTATAGAGCAGTCTTTTGGACTCTGTGGGAGAGGGCGAGGGTGGGATGATTTGGGAGAATGGCACTGAAACATGTATATTATCATATTTGAAACGAATCATCAGTCCAGGTTCGATGTATGAGACAGTGTGCGTGCTCGGGGCTGGTGCACTGGGATGACCCAGAGGGAGTGGGGTGGAGGGAGGTAGGAGGGGGGTTCAGGATGGGGAACACATGTACACCCATGGCAGATTCATGTCAATGTATAACAAAACCAATACAATATTGTAAAGTAATTAGCCTCCAATTAAAATAAATAAATTTAGTTTTTTTAAAAAAAAGGCTAACACGTGTGCCTGGTAAGTTGTAGACATTCAATAAATAGACATTAAATAAATGAAAAAATAAAATAAAATGCACTAAATGGCTTATTAAGAATATTCTTTTTGTTTTAGCAACCATAATGAATTAGGGACTTTAAGTGGAAAGCAAAGTCTTAGTCCATTCAGGTTGCTATAACAAATGTACTATACATGAAGTGACTTAAGAACAACACAAGTTTATTTCTTGCAGTCCTGGAGGCCAAAAGTCTGGATCAGGGAGACAGCATGGTCAGGTTGTGGTGGGAGCCGTCTTCTGTGCTGGAGATAGCCATCTTCTCCTGGTATCCTCATATGGCAGAGCAGAAAAAGCGAGCCAACTCTTGTACAAGGGTGTTAATCCTCCTCATGAGGGCTCTATCCTCATGATCTTATCTAAAATCCTAATTGCCTCCATAAGGCCCTACCTCTGAATACCATGACATGAGGAGAGAGGGTAGGGTTTCAACATGAGTTTGGGGTACACAAACAGCTTGTAATAGAAAGCACTATTTTCCAAAAGGCTATCTTGCAAATAGTTTTAGCACTGCTTGTTGGATATTTGCATACAACTTGGAACTTATCTTTTCTTTGGCCAGACTGCAAATGTAGACAACCCTAGAAAAGTAATGGTGGTAAAGCAAGAAACCTCCATAATGAAGTTTAGTAAGAGAAAATACAGTTATTCTTTAAAAAAACCAGCTTCTCACAATGGTTGCCTTGAACCAACTGCAATTAATGTTCCTACACAGTGTAGGCATCCACTTTTAATAAAACTGGCAGTGTTTAAAATCCCAGAAAACTCATCAAGCAGTATGAAAGCATCTCTGCTCCGTATATAAAATCCTTTGTCCCTCTTGAGACTGAGCTAATGACACTGTCAACAGCACAGAGGTGGCAAAGAGACACTTACATGGGCATTAATATCCAAAGAGGGAAAGAAGAGACAGCTTTGCACTTCAATTACTGCTTGTCTAAAGCCAAGAAAATGTAAATTCACCTGAGAATAAAGCTTAGCTTTATTACATGTCCATGTCCATCTAAAGCCCTTATTAGGGGAAGTGGCTCAGACCTAAGTGTTGTTACAAAGTGTCCTAGCAACCCACTCCAATATTCTTGCTGGAGAATCCCGGGGATGGGGGAGTCTGGTGGGCTGCCATCTATGGGGTCGCACAGAGTTGGACACAACTGAAGTGACTTAGCAGCAGCAGCAGGATGATAAATAATGTCAATCAGTGACTGATGGTATGTGATGCATTCAAGGTTAAAAGGGAAAAAACTACAAGTTTGGGAGTTTGCATTTATTTTATTTTATTTTTTTACTTTATTTTACTTTATAATACTGTATTGGTTTTGCCATACATTGACATGAATCCACCACAGGTGTACATGAGTTCCCAATCCTGAACCCCCCTCCCACCTCCCACCCTATATCATCTCTCTGGATCATCCCCGTGCACCAGCCCCAAGCATCCTGTATCCTGTATCGAACATAGACTGGCGATTTGTTTCTTACATGATAATATACATGTTTCAGCGCCATTCTCCCAAATCATCCCACCCTCTCCCTCTCCCTCAGAGCCCAAAAGTCCGTTCTGTACATCTGTGTCTCTTTTGCTGTCTCACATACAGGGTTATCAGAAATGAAGTGAAATTGCTCAGTAGTGTCTGACTCTTTGCGACCCCATGGACTGTAGCCTACTGGGCTCCTCCATCCATGGGATTTTCCAGGCAAGAGTACTGGAGTGGGTTACCATTTCCTTCTCCAGAGGACCCAGGGATCAAACCCATGTCTTCCGCATTGTAGGTGAACACTTTACCGTCTGAGCCTCAAGGGAAGCCCTGTAACACGCTAGGAACATTTTTAGAGAAGAACATTAAACAGTAGCCTTTCTGCAATATTATGAGAATCGGTTCCCTCTTCCTGACCCCCTCATTTTCCACACAAACAAACCTGAATCCTTAAGAAGATACTTCAGAATTCTCAGCTGTAAGTAAAAGGATAGCTTTCAAAAATTCTTGTAAAAAATCAAAAATAAAAAACCTCTGTGGATGCAGGAAATAGTCTAAGAAGAAATCTCTAGGAATTACCAAGTGAATGAAATCAAGGTTCACAGTGCTGTGTGCTGTGAGCCATACACATAAAAGAATTCTCATTAAAGCAAAAATGAGTTCAAATATAAAAATGTTAGATAAATTGGTTGTTTTTTAAATACATGCAGCAAAGTATGTTTTTTTCAGTTTCTTGTTTGAGTGATTTATATGCATATATATTTTAAAGTAATTTGAATTAGAAAACATAAATATATGGCTAGATATAGAGAATTATCCAACAATTACTGTTGACTAAAACTGGAATAGAGCCTGGGTAGCTCAGTTGTTAGAGCATCAGACTTTTAATCTGAGGGTTCAGGGTTCAAGTCCCTACCCATACACTGTGGTTCTGTGTTTTAGGGCTTCCCTGGTGGCTCAGTGGTATAGAATCCACCCGCCAATTCAGATGACTTAGGTTCAACCCCTGGATCTGAACGAAACCCTGGAGAAGGAAATGACGGGCTACAGTCCATGGAGTCACAAAAGAGTCAGACATGACTTTGTGATTAAACAATACTGGAATACCTTCTTTTATGAGGTACCCTCACGACTAAGCGACTTCCCTTTCACTTTTCACTTTCATGCATTGGAGAAGGAAATGGCAACCCACTCCAGTGTTCTTGCCTGGAGAATACCAGGGACGGGGGAGCCTGGTGGGCTTCCGTCTATGGGGTCGCACAGAGTCAGACACGACTGAAGCGACTTAGCAGCAGCAGCAGCAGCAGCATGAGACTTAACAACTAAAGAACAAGAAAAGGAACCCACTGGACTCATACTGAGTATATTTGACCAATGTTGGTAATAGTGCAGTGGGTGAGAGATTAAAAAATAAGTAACCTTTAAAGAACATTCTATTCATAGCAGCACTTCACAGTAGCCAAAAGGTGGAAACAATCCACGTGTCCATCAACTGATGAATGAACAAACAAATGTGGTATAGCCATAGAGTCAAACATTTTTCAACTATAGAAAGGAATGAAGCATTGACACATGATACAATAGGAATGAACCTTAAAAACAGTTTCATTTAAACAGTTAAATGAAAGAAGCCAGACACAAAAGGTCACCTATTATATGATTCCACATACATGAAATATACAGAATAGGTAAGTCCATAGAGGCAGAAAGCAAATTGATGGTTCCAGGGTCTAGAGAGACAGGGGCTGGGACTGAACTATTAAATGCATATGGGATTTTCTTTGGGGATGATAAAAATGTTTTGGAGCTAGACAGAGGTAGTGATTACACAACACTGTGAATGGACTAAATATGGGTAACTTGTATGTCCTAAAATTATTAATTTCATGTTATGTTAATTTTACCTGAATTATTTTTCTTTTTTGCAGGGAGCAGGGGGAGGGGGGTGTGAGGGAGACCAGAAATCAAAGCCTTGCCCCTAGCAGTGAAACCACTGGACCACCAGGGAAGTCCTCAATTCCTAAAAATGCAAAAAGTTATAATGATGAGGGTAGTCTGGTATCACTGGGGCAGAAATTAACAGCCCTGGGAAACAGAATTGAAAACTTAGAAAAATTCAGTTACACATGAAAAATAATCCATTTCTATGATTCTATAACAATTTGTAAATTAATTAAAATTCTGAATTAAATTTACAATTATTGTTGTCCTATTACATGAAACTAACAGATGAAGTAAATTATGTCTAAAGTTGTTGCTGTTGTTTAGTTGCTAAGCCGTGTCTGACTCTTTTGTGATCCCATGGTCTGTGGCCTTCAGGCTCCTCTGTCAGGGGATTTTCTGAGTAAGAATACTGGAGTGGGTTGCCATTTCCTTCTCCAGGGGACCTTCCCAACCCAGGGATCAAACCCGCATCTCCTGTATTGGCAGTCAGGTTCTTTATCACTGAGCCACCAGGGAAGACTTAAATCTAAAATTACTCCAGTGATTTGAAACAAAGTAATTCACATACCCAAGGTTTTGACAAAGTACTAGTGGATGAGTACTAGGATACAGTCCTATATTCCTTTCAAATTAAATTACATATTTTTTTAAGTTTCTCAAATCTATTGAGGGTCAGATGAGTTGATACGCCAGCTAATCATATATTACAAAGGAGCTATATATATATATATATATATATATATAAAACAAAGGAGTTATTTATATATATTACAAAGGAGTTACAGTAAATGACTTGAATAAACTGATATCTAAAAATGACTCACTCTTTGCTTTCAAACTTGTTATGATTACTTTCAGCACCTTTAAGTCTGAGCTAAAATGTTCTTTCAACTGCTTTATTGTGGGATGACTCAGATATTAGCTTGAAAGCTGCAGAAAAAAAACTTAGAAAAGCAAACTTGCCATTAAAGATCAAAGAGATGTCTGTAATCATTTCATTTGTGCAGAGCATTCTCTTGCCATGTCATTTACTATGCATGTGCTCTCATGGAGTTTATGTTCCAGGAGAATGCATGTTGATCTCAACATTGATCTCTATTTATCAGAATGTTCTCCCTGGGAATCCTGTACCTTATAAGTTGGTAGGGCTTCAGTGCCAGGGAAAGTTTATGATACAGGGGGATGAGCTCCTCTTTCAGAGTCCAGTACCTGGGTTTGAGTGCCAGCCCCATAACTGTAANGTAGGCATTCATTAAAGTTTGAATCAATGAACGAATGACTGATTCACAAGTAACATCAAAAATTATGTGAATTTTACCTTTAAAATATTCAGTATTACCTTTATTCTAGAGTCTGTTGCCTACCATTGTTTTTTCAAAAAAGGGATTTTTTAACATAATTTTTAAAATACATGTAACGATGCTATTTACATAGCACAGAATATCAATACTCAAAATAAATGTACAAAACATGTGCAACATTTCCACATAGAAAATTATAAATCTTGCATGTAAATTTTAAAAGACCTACAGAAATGAAATGCTGTGATAATATATTGGAAGAGTCAATATAAGTTAACTTCCCCAAATTGACTGATAAAATCAATGTAGTCCTAATCAGAATCTCAGCAGGTTCTTTGTTTACTTTTGTGGAGCTAGACAAGCTGATTCAAAAATTTATATGAAAACACCAAAGGTTAAGAACAATCGAAGCTCAAACAACCCAAGTAAAAAACTGGGCCAAAGATCTCAACAGACACCTCACCAAAGAAGATATACAGATGACAAATAACCATGAGAAAGATACTCCACATCACATGCCATTACAGTAAAGCAAATTGAAACAAGATATCATTGCACACAAATTAGAATGACCAAAAGCCAGAACACAGACAACATCAAATGACAGTGAGAATGTGGACAACAGTAATTCTCTGTATTCCTAGTGGGACTGCAAAATGATACAGCCACTTTGGAAAAGTTTGATGGTTTCTTACAAAACACACTCTTTCCATACAATTCAGTGATCCTTCTCCTTTACTGAAAGGAGTGAAAAACTTTGTGTCCACACCTAAACCTGTACGTGGATATTTATAGCAGCTTTATTCACAATTGCAAAACCTAAAAGCAACCTCCTTCAATAGGTGAATAAATAAATAAAGTTTGGTATATCCAGACAATAGAATATTATTCAGTGTTAAAGAGAAATAGTCAGTCACAAGTCANAAAAGCAACCTCCTTCAATAGGTGAATAAATAAATAAAGTTTGGTATATCCAGACAATAGAATATTATTCAGTGTTAAAGAGAAATAGTCAGTCACAAGTCATATAAAGACATGGGAAAATGTTAAATGCTTACTACCAAGCTAAAGAAGCCAATCTGAGAAGGCTACATACTGTATGATTTCAACTATATTATATCATATTCTTGAAAAGCAAAACTGTGGAGACGATAAAAAGATCAATTGTTACCGGCGGGGCGGGGGGCGGGGGGCGGTGGGGAGAAGGAAGAGGTGAATAGGCAGAACACAGAGAACTTTTAAGGCAGTGAAATTACTTTGAGTGATATAATAATGATGATTTATAAGTCATTATACATTTGCCTAAATCCCATGGAATGTACAACACCAAAACTGAACCCTAAGGTAAATAATGGACTTGGGATGATTATGGTGAGTCACTTTAAGCTCATCCTTAGTAAAACAAACAAACAGAAAGAATTACCTTTTTGCTGAGTGATGTTGATAATGGGAGAAGCTATGCATGTGTAGGGATAAGGAATATATGAAGAATCTCAGTATTTTCCTCTCAATATTTCTGTAAACCTAAAACTTCTCTAAATAACAAGTCTCAAAGAAAAAAAAGAAGAAAAAGAGACAGAGCACTCTTGAAGGAAAATAAGGTGGGACTTGTTTTACCGAAATCAAAATACTATAAAGTTGAAATCATTAAGGCAGTGTTTTGTTGGCATAAGGATAGAAAAATAGATCAATGTAACGGCACAGAGAGACTATAAATATACTCACCTGATTTATGCCAAATTACCTCGAAAACACAGTGAATAAAGGATGGAGTTTTCCATAAATGGTGCTAGTTTAATTGGATACCCACCATCCACGAGGTATGGGTAAAAAATGAATAGGGATGTGTGAGGCATGGGTTAAAAAAAGTGAATTTTACCCATATCTCTCACATAAACAACAATTCTAGATACAGAATAGATCTAGATAAGAAAATAGTTATACAGTTTGATAAGGTAATACAAAGTCATATATCACAACCTTGAACCAGGTAGCTCATTTCTTACACAAGAAGCACAAAGTTCTAAAAATAAGGGGAAGGTATGATCATTAAACCACTTTACTATGTAAAAATTGTGTTCACCAAAAGATAGCATTAGGAAAGTTAAAAAACAAGTCCAAAAAGTGAGCAAAATATTACTATACATATGACTGAGAAGAAGCATATAAGCAGGATAAACAAAGCATACTTAGAAAAATCATAACAGAGAAATACACAACCCAAAAGAAAAATGGGCAAGAGACACATCCAAATGACCAATAAATCGATGAAAAAGTGTGGTACAGAACTAGTCACTGGGAAAAGTAAAACATAATTACATACTACTGCATACCCCTAGAATGGCTAAAATTAAAGGGACTTTCTGTATTATGATATGCAAGAACATGAAACATCTGGAATTCTCATGTTCTGTTGGTTAGTGCTTAACTGTTCTCAAGAATTTGGAAATCCATTAAAGTCTTCTCTAAAACTGAATATATACATACCCTGTAAGATAGCAATCCTAATACCAGGATATCCCCTAGAGAAGTGCTTACACATGTATCTCAAGAGACATATAGAAGAATTCTCAGCATTATTTGTAACAGCCAAAAATGGAAACAAGCCCAACTACCATCAATAATGAAATGGATAGATAAATTGTGATAATGTGTCCAGTGTAACAAAAAACAGCAATAACAAAAAATAAAACACTGCTACTCATAACAGTATGAATGGATCTTTGAGGCATAATGTTGTATGAAATAAACCAGACAAAAAATACATATTTTATAATTCTATTTATATGAATTACAAATTTTAAATCAAACCAAACTATAGTGGAGGAGGGAAATGATAGAAAGTGGGAGTGCGTTAAGAAGTAGGTCTTCTGTGGTGCTGGCAACTTTGTATTTCTTGATCTTGAAGGTGGAGTTCTACATTCACATTTTGTGCACTTTTTGATGGATATTTCAAATTAAAAACTCAAAACCACAGTAGACAATATTTTTTGTAGAAAAGTTTGACAACCATAATACAGCATTGAGACAGCTATGAGTTAAGTTCAGGCATGTACAAAAGGTGGGATTACTAAACATCCAGATAAAATCCTATCTGAGAAGGAATGTGTTCCTGGTTTAGCAAAGGAAAAAAAAAAAAAAAACACGTCTGACTAATCTATTTAAATTTCCAAAACCACTGAAAAATTTCCACATCAAAGGCTGGAAAAAAATATTTCCACCATGACTAGAGGTTGAGAGAACATTTGTCATGGGTAAGAAATTGGCTCAGAGAAAGGAGGCAAATAAAGGGGAAGTACAAACTGTACTTTCTGGATGAGTTAATAAAAGAACCTGTGCAATGTGGCATTTTTATAAGTAATCTTAATGGGAGTAAACAACAGTCTTTACATTTACTTTCACTTAACTTGTTTACCATAGTCTGCCTTCATTTTCTTTCATCTTTTCCTCCGAAATCTTTCTGCATTGCTCTTTTTGTTTCTTTACGTATTCATTAGTTTGTTTCGTAATATTAACTGGGGGCTTTTGTACAGATTTACTGTGTGCAGATATCATGCTGGGCACTGAAAGTGTTAGTTGCTCAGTCGTGGCCAACTCTTTGCGACCCCACAGACTGAAGCCCTCGAGGCTCCTCTGTCCATGGGATTCTCCAGGCAAGAATACTGGAGATGCCTTCTCCAGGAGATCTTCCTGACCCAGGGATTGAACATGGATCTCCCATACTGCAGGCAGGGAATGCCCCTCTTATTCATTAGTTTGTTTCATAGTATTTACTGGTGGTTTCTGTACAGATTTATTGTGTGCAGATATCATGCTGGGTACTAAAGTTTCAGTGATAAGTAAGCCAGAAAATGCCATTGCTGATTTTATATTCTACTAGAGGACACAAACAATAATCAAGCAAGTAAATAAATAAGCAAGATAATTGCAGATTAAAACAACTGCTTTGAAGAAAATTAAAATGCTATGGAATACTATTAAAGTGATAAGGGACAGATTAAATGTAATTTAATCTGGGGTAAGAGCTGCCTCAGAAACAGTATTTAGCAAAGGCCCATCTGAGGAGGAGAATTTCTATTTAAACCTTTAGGGATGAATCTATTCATGTATTTAACTTAATAAATCCCTACTGAATACCTACTGTGTGATAGGCACCATTCTAGGCCCTGGGAAATCAACAAGGAATGAGAAAGACAAAGATGCAACCCTTATGGTGTGAAAATTGAAGCCTGAAAAGAATTTCACAGTGAGGCACCAAAGACTACAAATAAATATGGATGGGAAAAACCTTGATGGGCTAATAAAATTTTTAAAAGACTACAGTACCAGTAACATTGTGAATTATCTGGCGAGTGGCTTGCAATGGATTTGAAGAGTAGGCAGAGAATAGAGCATGTGTGATTCTCTAGGTCATGGAGAGAAGTCTGCATTATATTCTTAGAATAATTAGAAATCATTGATGGATTATAAGACAACAAATGGCATGATTAGACTCCAAGTCATACTATACTGCTTTGTAGGGAATGATCTGAAGGGAATAATAGTATACATTTTTTAAAAAAAGGAAGTTAGTATTTATATTTAAAGCAAAAAATGTATAGTGATCTGAACTGACATAGGAAAGTGGAGGCGAAGAGAAGTAAACAAATTTGGAGAACAATTTGGGGGCACAATCAATAGCATTTACTGGTAGATTGGTATAGCAATAAAAAGAAAGAAATAACAAGTTATTCTTTTGCTTCTAGAAGAGACAACTAGATGGATTTTGATGTTATTTGCTAAGGTGGCAATGAAAGAGAGAAGTTTAAACAAAAGATTTAGAATGGAAAAACCACATATTTCTGCTTCCTAAAATAGGTTATGTTTGAGAAATGTAGGAAGCATCTAATTTCGATTTAAATAAGTAGTTTAAAATACAAGTCAAGAGCTCAGGGATAAGTTTCATTTCAAGGTCATCAGAATAAAAAAATGAATTCATATCTATGTCAAATGATTACTTAGGAAAAGGATGTTTAAGATGCAAAGAAGATCTAGGTGGGTCTGTCTGGACATTTAAAGGTCTGATAGAGGAGGAGTAGCCAGTAGACGAAACAATGACAATACCATTAAGTTAAAATATCAATACCAGTCATGAAGCAGAAGCCAAAGGAAAACGGTGAGTGAAAAGAAAAAAGAATTATCTATCAATGGCAAATTGAACAAGATGCAGACGGTGGAAGTTTGAGATTTCAGATCACAGAGCCATGTGATCTTTCCCCAGCAAAGTTTTCCAACTGAAGTTCAGTTACAAAAGCAAATGGCAGAATTCTGCAAGGTAATTGAAATGGAGGAACACAGGGCCAAGAGGTTGAAGAAAAATTGCAACAAAGTTATTAGAATGAAGAAAGAAAGTAGGCAGAATAGGAGGGAAAATAGATATGCTTGGAGAATTTTGGCAGTAGCAGTACTTGAAAAAATGTTCTAGAAAAATAGTGATTCGGGTGATTCAATTATTGAGAACCAAGATTTCAAAAGTGGTATATTTTCTGAAAAGATCCTGTATAAAAGAGGCTGCCCAAGAGAAATAAAAAGAAATTTAAAGATGAGAAGACCAAAGAGCCAAAAAGCTATATCATTTTGGATGATTTATTTATGTGGTTCTGAAGTCACAAAGAAATACACAGGATTAAGGAATCTAGATTCCTGAATAAAAGGGCTTTAATAAGTAGGTAAATACACAACTATGACAAAAAATATGGAAGAGGGATATTATGGAAGTGCCACGAGCCTCAAAAGTAGTAGTGGGCATTTGCAGGAAAGAAAAGAATGAAGAGCTAGTAGAGGAAATAAAAACCAAAAAAAAACTGCTGGAAGCCAGCGTGAGGAATTCCACCCATGACAAGGTCATGCGGCATGAGATCTGAGGTGCAAGGTCTAATCAGATCTCAGGTTTTCCCCCTGGAATTTCCTGAGCATCCAAACCCCAAAAAATAAGAATCTGCCAGCTTTTGTTCTCTGCTTCTCTACTCTTCTAATACACTCCGGAAAAAGTCATCTCTAAGCTTTGGTCTTCTGCATTTGAAAGGGATGTTTCAGTTAAACCTCCTCTAGCAGTTCTCTAGCTTGCCTAACAAGTTTCCCGGACCCCTTACAGCTTGTGAATTGCTTGCAGCCCCCAACCGGGAGAGGCACAAAGCTTGAAAGCATCTTAAAGATACAGAACCTTTTCTAAAGAGTTAAAAACCATATTGGTGACGGGTTTTCACTGTTGATTCAATGATTGCCGCCAGGCCTCCATATTCTTTATCTTTTAGGCACCTGGGAAGATGTTAATCAATGTAAACGGGGTATGGAAAAAGATATATAGTAGTTTTGATGTTAGCAACACTAGACTTTTGAGTTAATTACTTTTCTTTTGTTATAAATCACTGTACTCCTTTCGCTTGTTATAAATTGTTGTATCTTTGCTATGTAAGAATGTAACTTTATTTAGTGCTTTCTGAGAGCGGCGCCAAACTTTGGGAAGATCAACACAAATAAGTCTTCTGGTTGACAAACCCTTATCAGAAAAAAGGTTGTAAAATGTTAATTGGCCCTTCTGGCAGAAGATGATGTAAATTACCTAAGACTTGTGTTTGCAGTCAGGTATGCAGAGAGAAAAGCCTGCTTTTGATACGAGTCTAAACTGCTAACGCTGCATAACTTTGTGTTACCCATTGATCTCTGTGTATTATCAAAGATATAAATAGCCCCTTGAACAATAAAAGGATGGGACCAGTTTTCCGGACTAGCCTCTCGGCCTAGTTTCTTGGAAATCTGGCTCTCCCCATGTCTCTTTCTCTCACCCTTTTCTCCTCTCCTTCCTTCTCCTCTTTACTCTAACTTCAGGCTGAATTCCCATCTGGAACAGAGTGGCTCTCCAAGTCTACTTACTTGCCCTGGCCCTAAGATCCGTAAGAGAGAGTGCCCAAGGTGGGGCACTCTCCACTATTCAAGCGGGCGCCGGCGGCCCCACGTAGATGGTGCAAGCTCCTTGCCTGGAGCTTTATTGGCCTTCCCCATAAACCAAGTTATTCAGCCTCTTTTCTCCACTTAATTTTCCTACTATACTATTTCTTCTAATCTCCTTTATATTTCTATATAAGTTTTTTCCTCACCTACTCCGTCTCTCCTTCAAATCACCCTGGTTCCACCGGGGCTGGACCCCGGCAGAAAACAACAACCCAATTTCTTTGTCACTGAAAAATTAATCAACAATCAATCCGAGAAAAAAATGGAAATCTTTATTCAAGTCAACCTGAGGATCATAACCTGAGAGACAGTTCTCAGAAAGCTCTGAGAACTGTTTTGGTGAGGGAAATGGGGAAGCTAGTACGTTTGTGATTTTGGCAAAGGAGGCATGTGCATTCAAGCACACATCTCAGCGGATGGTTGCTGTTAATGGTTTTGGTGCTTTTGTAACTACAGAAAGAGCAAGAAACTGGATTCATAAAATTTTCTCCTGAAAATTTCAAAGTATCTGAGGGCCAGTTCTGCAAGTTTTCCCAAGGCACAAAGTGCCTCATATTGACCTTCACCCTGAATTCCTTTCAGGGTGTATCTATCATACATTAGTGCCTGTAGTAGCTAATGGCTTGATTTTTGCAGAGCTAGATGATGGGCAACATTCTTCATTTTATAATCCTTTGCTTTTTCAGTCTTAATTTCAAAAAAGGTTTGGGAGGCATTTTGTGATTGATTGATCTTATAAGACTATACGTTTAGTTAATCATTTCAAATCATCATTACTTTTTAAAAAATTTTTAATTGGTGGAAAATTGCCTTACAATGTTATTTTCTGCCATACAACAATGCAAATCAGTCAGATTATACATATATCCCCTCCTTCTTGAGCCTCCCCTCCCCCTCCCCTGATCCCACCCTTCTAGGTCAGCACAGAGTACCAGGCTGGGCTCCCTGGGTTATACAGCAACTTATCACTAACTAGCTATTTTACACATTGAAGTGCATATATGTCAATGTTACTTTCTCAGTTCTTCCCACCCTCACCTTCCCCCACTATGTCTAGAAGTCCATTCTCTACTAGGTTCATCAATACCATTTTTCTAGATTCCATATACATGCGTTAATATACAATACTTGTTTTTCTCTTTTCATCATCATTAATTTAATCTGAGGCTCCATCACACATTTAGTAATGCAAGAAACAATAATCTTGTAAAACAGGCAGAATACAAGTAATGCAGCTAGTAACGCTGATAAGATCATAGTGTTTAATCTAAGAACTTCCATCAGGTACAGTGCAGTATCTGCCTAGGTCTTCTGACCAGTCTTTTCTTCACCAATTGCTGTCTTTAAGGGAAGAGCTATATTGGCACTGCACACAAAGTTCACAAAAGATGTATGCCCCTACAAGGTGAGTGTTGGGTCATCACAACCCCTTACAGGATTTAAGGAATGTTATCATCTCAGGAGTTATATGGCTAGTGCCAAAAAGAGAAAAATTGATCCTTATGGTTGAGCATGTATTTTTGCCATTGGGGAGGTCTGCTGCTAAGTCACTTCAGTCGTGTCTGACTCTGTGCGACCCCAGAGATGGCAGCCCACCAGTCTCCCCCGTCCCTGGGATTCTCCAGGCAAGAACACTGGAGTGGGTTGCCATTTCCTTCTCCAATGCATGAAAGTGAAAAGTGAAAGTGAAGTTGCTCAGTCGTGTCCAACTCTTAGCGACCCCATGGACTGCAGCCTACTAAGCTCCTCTGTCCATGCGATTTTCCAGGCAAGAGTACTGGAGTGGGGTGCCATTGCCTTCTCCAGGGGGAGGTCTAGTTAACACATAATGCAGATGCATAATCACATTGGAGGGGAGGGAGGAAGCCCAAATGGCAAAGAAAAATTTTATGTTCAAGTTCTTATCTTGCCTTAAAATTTGAATTTTTATTTTATCACCTTATACCTCATTTAGTCAGTGTGAGAAAGACCAAGCAGCTTTTACTTGAGAGGGCCACATTAAAGCTAACAGTTATTAAGGGACAGGCAGTTTTCACCAACACAAGAATCTAAGAGAATATTCTTAGAAGAATTGGAACATATAGAGTAGTACTCTGATCAAGAACAAGGGCTCTAGAGGGAAATAGGTTGGGAGTGGGAGGATCAAATTAAGTGCTGGATAGAATGGTACAAAGGTGAGAGTTTTTGTGAAGATGAGTATTCTTGTAATCAAATTTTTAGTTGTGATAGAGCTAAACAGGGATATGACATATGACAGCATTGATTCACCTCTTGGAGGAAGAAGGGCAACCAGAACTATTAATCTGGTACAAAAGCACTACCCTTGATGGTATGGAAGCTTATTAGATAGGTATCCCACAAGACTTGGACTAATAAGACCATGCATAGTCAATGGCCCCCAAGTCTAGGGACAGTGTGATGCCAGCACAGGATGGTAGCAGCTTCCCAGGACCTTGAGCCATATAATGTTGCATCAGCTTCCAACTTTTCCCAGGTCCCACTTCCTTCAGTGAAACTTTTCTCCCACCCCTCAAGACAATAGTGTTTGAACTCTTATGGCACTTACTATTAATACCTATACCATTTATCAGATTATTTAACTATATATCAACAAAGTCTAAGAATTGTTTCATACCCATGTAATTTATTGTTTTATGGTATTTATTAAGTATTTAGTAAGCATTTAGTAAGCTCATGGAATGCAGATACTACATTTTACCCTTAGGGTGAGCCTCTCTCAAACTGAAATTTCAACTCTATACACTGCAATTCTATTTTTCTGTAACTCCACTCAGTCTTTGCCCATTTCTCTTGGTGGAGAAAATTTAATCTTATTGATTCCAGATATGAGTTTATAGGTTTGCTAAAAACATATAAATGGTATCTATAATGTATGTTCACCTATCTTGGAATACTGGGTGAAAAGATTATGCTTTAAAACTTGAAAGCATAATTTAAAACAAATTAAACATTACCTCATACAGCCATAAAGGAGTGCTTCTTGGAAGGACACTCAGGCCAATCATTCATTCACCAGATATTCAATATCTGCTATTGATTTCAAAACCTATGATGGATATAAGTAGGAGAAAAAACTTGATGAGACACAATTGCTTGGGTCAGAAAGGTTTCAATGCATTAATATGAATATAAAGTATTTACTAAAAATAGACATTTTTGTGTACATATTTATAACAATGATGGATCTATAAAATGATATTCATATCCACTATATAGAAAGGAAGGAAAGAGAGAGTAAAGAGGACAGGGAGGGAAGAAGAAACTGAAAGCAAGCCCTCAACTTTTGAGGACGGTGTAGAAGAGAAACCATACCTTTCCGTATGACCACCACAGCACTGTCATGGGCCAGTGGCCAAACTTAGGAGAAAAATATCGAAAATAATGTATCTGGTATTCTTATGTTCTAAAGGCAGGTACTTTCAGTAACAGTGACAGGAATCAGTTTTCACATGGAATATGGGTACAAGTCACAGTATGGGAGGCAACTACTATCAATGGGTTATTGAAAATTATTCTCAATAAAACACTGCTTTCACACTACAAATGAACCAGTGTTTGAGAAAAGAACTTGCCAGCTAAAACATGTATAAAAGGGGTGGGCCTCATGTCTGATTCTTCAAAAAAATATATAAACTAAAAATTCAGGCTTTGTCTAAATTATGAAGTCATATTTAAAATTATTATTGTTCATTTATTCATACAACAAAGACTACTAGAATTCTACTATGCATTAAGCACCCAGAAAATCTTAAAATATTTGTTTAGACTGATTACATTTCCAAGTAAGCTATTCCAGTACAAAAACAAAACTGTTTAAATGTTCCACCTACTCTTTAATATTCCAAAATTATTCTCCTACCGAAGTACATACACAATACTATCTGACCTCAAAATAACAAATATGCAGTTTTAGAGAAAAATAGATGTAAGGACTTGTCAAAACTTATTTCAAAATACACGGCAAAGAAAACACAAAATTATCACAGTTTTAGTAGTACTAGGATGGTCTGTGAAAGACGTCTGTTCCTTGGTTTATATGATGTCATTTTGAGATTAAACATGTGTTTTAACAAACATAGAAAAACTAACTGGCTGTGGAATAAAAACTTGAAGAGCCGTGAATAAACTAACAGTAACCAAAACAAGCAGGTTACAAAGTATGCCTTATTCAATTAAATTTCAGAAAAACTAGTATACACATACTGCAAATTTAAGATGCCCCAAGGAATTAGTAACTTGTATAACTAAACCCTACATAGTTGATTTTTGTTAGGAACTCTAGCATTACCACAATTTGTAGTCAATATACCTTTGAATGAATCTTCTCAATTTTGCTTTCTCTCTCAGGTAAATGAACCAAGATATTAGTCAAGTAACTATCTTAAAAATAATTTACAAATGGTAATCAGATTTGTTCTTTAAAGGAAAACATCAACACAGAAAACATGTGGGTTGGTATCTATTAAGCTGAGATATGTGTAATCTCATAGAACTATTTTAATTAATTTTCTAAGTTTTAATTATCACTTAAATCTTTATATAGGGCTTCCCTGGTGGCTCAGACAGTACAGAATCTGCCTGCAATGCAGGAGACCTGGGTTCAGTCCCTGGGTTGGGAAGACCCCATGGAGAAGGGAATGGCTACCCACTCCAGTATTCCTGCCTAGAGAACTGCATAAACTGTATATATGTCCTAAGCTAAACTGAATTTGATAGAAAATAATATACAGATGGGTAGGTTGATAAACATACAGTAAAGGTTATCTTTAATATATAACTGATAATACACATATATATGCATAAATAATATATACACATACAGAAATCTTAACCAAGAGAAATTGTAATAACATTTTTAATGCATCATAATACTTTTTAAAAAATAATTTAAATTAGTTTATTTTTGGCTGTGCTGCAACTTCGTTGCTGCGCGGGGGCTAGTCTCGAGGTGAGGTGCGTATGGGCTTCTCCCTGTGGTGGCTTCTGGCGTTGCAGAGCATGGGCTCTAGAGCACACAGGCTTCAGCAGTTTCAACACGTGGGCTCAAAACCGTGGCTCCCACGCTCTAGAGCACAGGCTCAATAGTTGTGGCGCACAGGTTTAGTTTCTCCACACACGAGTGATCTTTCTAGATCAGGGAAGGAATCCATGTCTCCTTCCTGCACTGGCAAGTGGATTCTTTATCACTAAGCCACTGGGAAGCCCAAAGCATCATAATACTTTGGCACGTTTATTTAGTGGTTCCCCCAATTTTGAACTTAGACTACATTTGTCTTTTGATTTGGGGTTCAGACTTCTTCCTGTTTGCTAAGAAAGAAAGAATAAACATATCCATATTCACCAGAATAAAGAAATGTATATTAAATGTGAGAAAGAAAACTGGCCATACTTAAGAGAGGAAACAGCTATAGGTCTTCCAAGTTGAACCAATGTGAAGGATGCCTTGCAAACATTCTATGGAATGGATTTTCATTTCCATTAACTCCATGCTCAAATTTAAAAGAAAAAAAATTTGAAAGGAAGGAAAAATCTCAGCCACTATTGTGAATTTAAATTTCCATAGGAAGAATAATGAGTAAAACTTCAAGAAAACATGCAGATTTTATCTGATATTAGGTAAATTCCATCCAGAACTAAGTGACACACCAAAGATACACTGTGATAGACCCTGTCAGGTACTCTCAGAGATGGTTTCTCTCTGTTTTTGCAATACTAGGACAAAACTAACTGCCTAAACTACAGCTGGTCTGCTGGGATATTGAGGGCAAAGGTGTGCTATCTCCCTTCCCAGCCTCACCTGTTCTCTACATCGATTTAGCAACTGTCCCAAGAAATACTACTAATTGTAAACGCTTTTTACAATTAAACACTCTAAGTTTCCACTCCCTGTTATTATATTAGTTTTCTAGGTCTGCAATAACAAAATACCACAGAATGAGTGGCTTAAACAACAGAAATGCATTTTTTCACAGTACAGGAAGCTAGAAGTTCAAACCCAAGGTGTCACCACGTTTCGTTTCTTCTGAGGCCTCTCTCCTGGGCTTGCAGGGAGCCCCCTTCTCTCTCTGTTCTCATGTGGTCTCTCTCCTGTGCGGGAGCATGCTTGCTGTCTTTCCATTATGTCCAGTTCATTCTTGTTATAAGGACATCAGTCAAACTGGATTGGGACCCACCCTGCTGACCTGATTTTAACTTAATGCCCCTGTAAAAGACCCTATTTCCAAATAGACACATGTTCTAAGACACTACAGTTCAGTCATAACAGTTGTTATTAGTGTTAGTATCACAATTATTATACTAGTCTGTTCTAAAACATCACTTTACTTCATCTTCATAGCTATACTAAAAGGTAGGTATTTCATCTCCATTTAACAAAAGGTTTCAAGGCCTTGATTATGATGTCCTAAACAGAAAATGGAAAAACTAGAATGCCTTCTCTAAAATTAAGTTTCTTCTGGAAAGTTAGTGCCATGAAAAGTTCTAATGTGACCTGTTTCCCTATCATCATTTCTCCATCCTAATACTAGAAAATTCCAACTTGCAGCTCAAGATAATGCTCTTTAGCCAGGCAGAGCACCCACACACAAATAAACAGAAATTGTTGGCCTAACAAAGTTCTTTAACTCTTAGTTCCAAATTCTTTCCCCTCTGCTCAGAAGAGTTCTAAGTTTTGATCCTGGAGAGTCGGTGAGCCCTTGTCTTTTCATCACAGGACCTCCTACATCAGCATCTGGGCTTTCATGTTTGGGAAAGAAACACCACCATCTTGAAAATGGCCAAAAGAGTGTCACTATGTATTTGAGACCAAAACACTCATACTTGTTTAAAAGTGGAGTGTGGTTCCCAGGGTAACAACTTTGGAGAAGGAGAGCAGCAGCTACAGATTTTTTTTTTAACAGTGCTTTTTTTTTTAAAACATGCACCAGATATTCAAATACATCGTAAGCTATCCAATTAGGTTCAGTAAATATACTTTGGGACCCTAATCTATGGCCTCTATATTTGGCAGTGCTTTTATTTTACTTAGAGTAAGCTCTAGTCAGGGGTTCCAGCTCTTTCTCAAATCCATAGAGGTCTCTCTCCAGGACTCTGTATCCCATTATCCTATCACACCACACAGATGTCTTTTTCCTTGTTTCTCTTTGCACTCTTTATTTCATTCCTCTCTCTTTTCTCTAACGAATAAATACTTTCTTGCACATGCTCAGGCAAAAATCTAATGAGTTGTTTTGCTCCTATTTAGAAGCATTTATATGTAACCAAAACTTGTTAAAGGAAACATATCGAAAGTCATGACTAAGATGGTATATGTCATCCTCTAACATCCGTTTATGTTACTTTCCTAAGAATATAGACATGTTGTAAGAATCTGTAATGATTTAAGTTGGCTAGAGATGTTGGCTTCTTGTGTCACATTATGTTTTTACAAACTCAAAATCTGCTAAATGACGTCATTGTTTTCTTGCTCCCAAACAGCATATTGTAGAATGATATTTTTAATTATTCCCTCACAATTACATTACAGAGATAATATCTCTGGTATATTTTTTGTATTTTTCCAAAATGAGTGATGTTTTAGCAGGTAATATCATTTCTATTCAATGAAAAATCGGAGAAAAACAAACAGTTTCAAAATGAAAGTCAGTTCCACAATTTAATAATAATTTAGGAAATTTATGCCCATTTTACTCATTCCATTCTTCCACCATATTATCAACTGTATCTTTGGCCACCTGATGACTCTTTAGAAAAGATCCTGATGCTGGGAAAGATTGAGGGCAAAAGGACAAGGCGGCAACAGAGGATGAGATGGTTGGATGGCGTCACTGACTCAATGGACATGAGTTTACACTGGCATTCTGCAGTCCATAGGGTTGCAAAGAGTCAGATATGACTTCGCAACTGAAAAACAACAATCTTTTGATTCGACTATATGAAGACAGCAGTGTTGTAGCCTTAGGCAACTTTCTGAATCTGCCCTACAACATGAAATTAGTGGTCCTTGTGGCCTTTTTCACAATAAACTTCCTGTGAACTATTTTGTTTTCCCACCTCCACCCAAGTTACAGCTCTAAGACATTTCAGGCTTAGATGTGGCACAATGCCTTTCAACACTACTTGATTTTAAACAGCCAGTTGAAAAGAAAAAGTAGATGAAATTAGATCTGGCATAAATGTATACATTGGATTTTACTCTGTTTAAAAAGACAAATTTCTTCATCCTAGAAAATTCTTAGCAAATGAACCAGTTAATTTGTAACAATTTTATTAGCAAGTCTGTGAAATGGATATTCTTTTTTCTACTCATGTATTAATTCAGTGCTGTCATTAACTCAGTAACATGCAAAGATATAAACTTTGAGGTTATTTTCAATACAAAGACCCAAATGCTGACCATTATTTTTTTTTTCTGTTGGTTAGAATACGGGAAGTCACAGTAAATCCTTAAATATTGCACAATCAATCCATTAGCAACACATTTTCATGATTTCTGCCAGCTGGTACCAACATAGAAACTATACTCACAATGTTAAAAAAAAAAAAAGGAGGTGGCTACATTTTAAGGAATAATTAATCTATAAACTCTTACTAAGTAGAAGTTACTAGATGAATCGAGGATAAAATGAGGCCTAAAAAGGAAAACTATGCCTTAAGAATTTTACAAAATACTTTAGGAAAGAAGCCACAAAAATGTAAATATATCAACCCTGCCCCCCCAAACTAATCACTAAATTCTATTATTCTGAGAAATAAGATATTTAATGGAACAACATTCTCTCGACTCTTTGTAATGAATCTTAAGAGATGCTTTTTCTAAGAAGTTATCCTATATATGTAAAATAATCCTTACTTCTAAGCCAATTGTTTTTCCATATATCTTTAAAAACACCACATCTTGGGCTTGCCAGATTTTTAAGACTCTTTAAAAATTTTATGGGCTCAAAACTATGAAAAGAAAATTATAAATTGAAATTATTATTAACTGATAATACCATATGTACAAAATTGTATGTTATATCAACTATTAAATTGCATTGAGACCCAACTTATTTAATTATGCATAAATATTTAGTGTGGAAGGTGGTAGCATCTTAGTGTTTGTTATAAGAGAAAGTCAGATCTCCAAAATTTCCTAAATTCTATGAAGACTTTTAAATGGTCATGCCTTAGCCAAAGTACTCAAATGACACTGTTAAACATTTTGAGTGAAAAATATTCAAACAAGAAATTAATCTCTAATTCTGCCTGGGATTTACACAATTAAATGGTAGGATTAAAACCATGTGAATAATTTCATGAACCTCAAAGGAATAAAATGACTTTACCAAAATCAAATAGGAAAAAAGAATACAAAAACTGGCTTTTTTAATCTAAAATTACCCTATGATCTGGACTAGGTAGCAAAATTTCATTAAGTACAACACCCAAATAAATGCAGCAATAATATGCTAATTATTTTATATTCAATCATTGTGTACACTTCCAACTTATTAGTAATTCTGTTGACTGACCACTTTCCCCCCTGAAAGGATGCTGTTTCTTTTACCCTAGTGTCAGTTTATATTTTTCTCACAAGCAAAGTCTTTGCCTTTCTCAGACCCAAGTGATAAGTGACAGTTGCCTAGTCATGTCCAATGTGACCTCATATGGACTCTCACCTGGCCAGGTTTCTCTGTCTGTGGAATTCTCCAGGCAAGAATACTGGAGCGGATTGCCATTTCCTTCTCCAGAGGATTTTTCCAACCCAGGGATCAAACACAGGTCTCCTGCATTGCAGGCAGATTCTTTACCATCTGAGCCAACAGGCCTTTGCATTGAGAGAAAAATCTTCTGCACTAATTAATAAGCAGTATGGTGATGGTTATAATAATAATTAATGCATAATCTGGTGTCATGTCATGGTCATGAAGGACATCTATTTCCTCACATTCTGTTCAAATGTGAGAATGTCAACTGCCTTGGTCTTTTGATCAGTTTGTTAATATCTACAAAATGGAAAGCAATTGGAGAAAATTGTACTGTCTCAGACACAATGGTCCAGCACTGCCTGTGCTCGCCCATGATCCCTAATTATGTGCTCTTCATTCCTTGTTCCCATACCCTAAATCTAAGACTGCTCCAGCAGTATCTTAGCTCTGAACCATATGCCACATTCTCACACATGGAAGGTTCCGATCTCTGCTGTTCAGGCTTTTTGTATTGGTTCTTGATCTAGGGTTCAGGGACTTTCTCCATGAGTTCTGGGTTGGCTCCCTCTCCAGGCCTGTCCTTAACACTATTTGACCACTTGGTTCTTACTTTCTCAGTGGTTCTGACCTTCATTATTCATGCCTCCACTTCAGCATCTCCATCATCACTCTGAATTGTTCATCCACTTCCTTGTGTGCCATTTTCCTAATTTGTTATATTATTTCTTAACCCTCAGCTTCCAAACTCTTCTAGTTCTACTTAACAAATCTTGTTCTCCTTGTTGAAGTTCTTCACCTTGGATTATAACATTTATTATCAATTTTAAAAATAGTGGTTATCCTCTAAGAGACAATCTTTTGGCAAGTGTTTTGTACATGGTCTACTCTCATATTGCAGCACTCAACAGCAGTACTCCTCAGCCTTTTTGGCACCAGGGATCAGTTTCATGGAAGACAATTTCTCCATGGATCAGGGGTAGCTTGGAGATGATTCAAGTGCATTACATTTATTGTGTACTTTATTTATATTATTTTTACACTGTGATATATAATGAAATAATTACACAGCTCACTAACACGCAATCAGAGGGAGTCCTGAGCTTGTTTTCCTGTAACTAGATGGTTGAGCTCAGGTGGTAATGTGAGCAATGGGGAACAGCTCAAATACAGATGAAGCTTCACTTGCTCACCCATCCCTCACCTCCTGCTCTGCAGCCTGGTTCCTAACAGACCATGGACTGGTATTGGGGTTTGCAGACACCTGTTCTGCAAGAAAAGTATCATTTCCCTATATTTAGTGAAAGAAAAGTGAGACTTAAACTCAGACCCTGGTTCTCTGACTCCATGTCTACTCTCTGACCATTAGAAGGAGAGCTCACATACTAGAAAGGCTTTTAAAGTAATAGTCTCAGGATGTATCATAGAACTTCTGATTCTAGCATTTCTGGGCCATACCAAGAGATTCCAACAATGAGCCAAGCTTGGGAGTCAATTCACTGCACCGGTCGCCACCAGCCTACCGTAACCTCTATTTGTGGGGTGCTCCACCCTTGAAATGAAACTTAAATCATTTTTAAAATCGACAGTGTCTTACAGATTCATGAGGCATAATTTTGCTCGGAGGAGTTCCACGTATCAGTCTGCTTATATAACGAACATTTTACACATTCTAGACTGTGTGTTATTCTCATTCTCTCTTCTCCTCTGTCTTTTTACCCAGACCTCAAATCTGAATAGCAGCAGGTTAATACCAGAAGTCTTGGAATGAGAATTTTTCTCTATAGGCTTGGAAGACCTACATAAGGACAAGAATCATTACCATAAAGTCATAACCATATGGACATCAAGTTTCCATTAATGTGTTGGGAAAAAATATTAATAAGATGCAAGTATGCTCTTCTACAATCACTAGCATAAAAATATAAATAATTGTATTGCACAAATAGATCAAACTTTAAACTAGTTATTCTAAAATGAATCTTTCTACTAAAATTAACCATGAATATTTTCCATAACTTTAAAATAAACTTTTTGTGTCACTATATTCCAACTGAAAACAAGAAGCAAAGAAAATCATTAATTCTTTCCACTGAACCTTCAAGGTGCTTAGCAGTTTGAAGTCAAGTGTCAATTTGATTTCATGAACATTGAGATACATAAGATAGCTGCAGTTATTTTTGCTTCTGGTACTCTACATCAAATGTATTTTTAAAACTTTCAGAAGTTTTAGAGGAATAGTGAGTAAATCTTCAAATGATGAATTTTTAAAAAGGAGAACAAAACAACTAGATAGCTATTTTACCAAACATGGTAGGGACCGTAATTTTTTCGTCACTCATACAAGGGATAGAAATGAGGTATGAAGACAAGCCAGCAATCCTCTGAATCAATTAAGGATTTACTGGAAGATACAAAGAGAAGACCCAGGATGTGTGACCAGACATTGCATTGGACACAGGAGTGCCTCACGAGGCTGAATTAATGCGCTTGCCATGCTTCCCCTTCTTAGTCAATGCTATCAGTTATGCTTTCCCTACAAGTCAGTAAAATAATTTAAAAACTGGTGCT
Source organism: Redunca redunca (assembly GCA_006410935.1). NCBI lineage: Eukaryota > Metazoa > Chordata > Mammalia > Artiodactyla > Bovidae > Redunca > Redunca redunca. Next base: position 71,817 of record SJYQ01094263.1, on the reverse strand, counting down.
TTAAAGTCCAAAGTAAANACCAAACATGGTAGGGACCGTAATTTTTTCATCACTCATACAAGGGATAGAAATGAGGTATGAAGACAAGCCAGCAATCCTCTGAATCAATTAAGGATTTACTGGAAGATACAAGGAGAAGACCCAGGATGTGTGACCAGACATTGCATTGGACACAGGAGTGCCTCACGAGGCCGAATTAATGCGCTTGCCATGCTTCCCCTTCTTAGTCAATGCTATCAGTTATGCTTTCCCTACAAGTCAGTAAAATAATTTAAAAACTGGTGCTTTAAAGTCCAAAGTAAAGGAGATCCAAAGAAAGAACCTTGCTTCTGTCTGGTTATCCGTTAGAGCTAAAAAGGATCTGGGCCTTGGTTGATCAAGTCATCACAAAAAAGGCCTGAGCTGCATATAGTTGATACTGGAGTAAGTCCAGTAGGAAGAGAGGTCTGCTTCTGCGATGGCAGCCCAAGAAGGCACTAGTTCAGGAAAAAACTTTAAAAGCCAGGAAACGAATCAGAATGGTTGCGAGTGGTGGCAGTCCAGAACACATCACAAATCAGGAGGACCAGGCAGATGGGAAACCAGAAGAATACACCCCACTTTGGAAAATGCCCATTATCAAATTGATTTAGGCCAGATAGGCTGCTGGGGTAGGTTAATTTCCATAAAGTAAGACATACTTTACTCTCTTTATTTTGTTGTGTTTCTTTAACAGAGAAACCGTGTTTTTCTAAATTCTGATCTACTATCTGGTATTGTGCCCCTTGTAAACTTCAAAATACTGGCTAAGAGGAAGATATCAAGATGTAACATAAATAATATCTTTTTTTAAGGATAGAAATTCAGCATCTGAGCCAATATTGAATTTCTGACAATTTTCATTCACATATTCAACTAATGCATTTTTAATTAAAACAAAGCAGGAAGGTGCTAGTGCTAAAACTGTGAGCATTTTAGCAAATGGCTACAGCCCTGACATTTAGTAATATGAATTTAAAAGGAATAAGACATTTTCTAGTTCTCCACTGATCATATTACCCAGAGCAAACTATCAGATGAAAATCTCATAAATAAAAGAAAGACCAGTTACCTGTTTATTCCTTAGAGAGTCAAGCAAAATGAGAATGCTTCTAATTTGTTTTGCCTTGATAAAATCCATGGACTTTGTTCAGTCACTAAGTTGTGTCTGACTCTTTGTGACCCCATGGACTGCAGCACACTAGGCGTCCCTGTCCTTCACTATCTTCCTGAGTTTGCTCAAACTCATGGCCACTGAGTCAGTGACGCCATCCAACCATCTCATCCTCTGTCATCCCTTTCTCCTCCTGCCCGCAATCTTTCCCAGCATCAGGGTCTTCTCCAATGAGTTGGCTCTTCCCATCAGGTGCCCAGTTGGGCTTTATACTTGTCAAAAGATTGTCCTCTTTTGACAATCTAGAGGTAGACTGTCCTTTACCAAGTTGTAACAACTTGGTAGATGGTTTTATAAAGCCTCCGTTTATAATTTGAAATTGGAATAAGGCATTTCAGAACTCTCATCAATTTATTTTATAGATCATAAAATTAGTATCTAGTGACTTGCTTAAGTTTTATCTGCAAATCAGTAGTTAGAATAATCTAATCCTCAACTTAAACAATAGTATCTCCTTACACCATAAATTTTCTTAGTTAAAAAGGTACATGTATTACTTTATCTGTTGTGGTTTCTCTCCTGCAGGGTACAGGCTTTAACACTTTCACTGGTGTTGGAGGAATGGGGACAGAGGATGCCCAACTTTGCTTCATAGAGCCTTCGTAAAGGACATTTGTATATAGAAAAACATTCCATTGAGATATATATGAAAAACAAACCAAAATCAAATCATGACATTGAGAAGTTTATTATGTTTCTCTTTGCTTAACACTTATAGTCACTGATAAAATGATATTTCTAAAATATACCTTTGAAAGCCAAAAATGTGTTTACTTCTCCTATAACAAAAAGATGGGGAAACCTGGAAATTTGCTTTCTGTGTGTGTTAGGGGTGTGTTTAATTTCTAACTCCTTTAGTTTTCCTTTATAGTTTAATTTTGCTGTTTAATACTGAGTTATATAAAGTTGTTAGAATAGGCATATATCTTCACAAACAACTATCCTTATTTTATGGATTAAGACACTGAAGCTCCCAAAACACATGAACATTATTACCTTAAATTCAACAATGCCACTGATATTCATTGTTCAAATATCATAAGTAAACTACTCATTGAAGGGTTTTCATGTAATATAAAATAAACAACAAAGGAAAATTCTGTCTCCAATTAATGATTGTTTTAAGTTAAAATACAATTCCTGATTTAATATATTCTGTTTCCTTGAGGTTAAAAACAATGTGCCTATGTGTTCAGGGTCAAACCCAAATCTCCACTAGAAATTAATAAATTTTCATATAAATCATAAAGAAAACTTGAAAACTTTTCACCTACCATATGTAAATAGCAAAGATTTTTGTATGAAGTAAAAACGATACAGGTATCTTTCTCTTCTTTTCTCTCTAGTCATTAATTTTTCCTTTTTCCAAATATAAGTACTTTTAAAATTATAATTATTACTTTATTTTTTTGTATAGAATCCCAAAAATATTGAATCGGTACGTGCAAATGCTGGCGCAACAGCAATTTCTTATTAGAATGATCATCCTTATAAACAATTACACAATCAGATATGGTCTAGGCAAGTCTTTCCTTTGTCAGTTTTAAAATAACACAGTCCTACTCAGGAAGTTAGCAAGAATCCATATTTCCATCCAGGTGTGAGATGTACAGCACGATCGCTTCCTGAGAGAGGGCTTAAAGCCCATCCTTTCCAGGTGTTTAGTTTATTTTTGGCAGTCTTTTCGATTTGCTTCTTCCACAGGGGACAGCAGAATTCCAAGCTCTTCAGTTACAACATTCAAGATAGATCTTCTCATTGTTTAGGGGAAAATATTGTGATTTTAAAAAAACTACTTCCAAAAGTTAGAACGTTTATTCAGAGCCCAGTGTGAATCACAGGGAAGCTTTCTATGGACAAAGTCTGATTCTTACAATCTAACTAGGTTAGTGGGTCACTGAAACTATTTTCCCCTTCCTTTAAGCTAATATTTCCAGGGGGTGAGAGGGCTGCGGAATACTCTAACCAAATATCAACAGGGCTTCCCTGGTGGCTCAGATGGTAAAAAATATGCCTGCAATGTGGGAGACCTGGGTTCAATCCAGGATCGGGAAGATCCCCTGGAAAGGAACCGGCAACCCACTCGAGTACACTTGCCTAGAAAATCCAGTGGACAATGGAACCTGGTGGGCGGCAATCCATGGGGTCTCAAAGAGTGGGACGTGACTGAGCAACTGACACACATGTATACACACACACACACACACACACACACACACACACAAATATCAACATGACCAGTTTTTCTAAAGTTTTTGAGAACTAACTAGAAAAAAGTGAAAAGTCTGTGATACCACATTTCACAGCTGAAAAAGAAGTCGTGGCTCTGCCCATCTCGCTCAGGTATGCTAGCAACGGTATTGTGACTAGTGCTTTTTCTCCAGTCCTGTGTCCTTTAACTTACTTTCTACACTGTGCCCACTTATAATAATATACACAGTTAGTCCCTGCTTTTAATATTTTTACTTTTTTGGGTGGGGAGTATGAAATAAAAAAGGATAGCTTTATTGTTTTGCCAGGCAAAGGGAAACACACTGGACTTCTGTCTCTATAGTCTCCTCTTTTATTTTATCATAATAATGGTAAAATAATTCATTTTTCCCTATTGTTCTATGTTCCTCTGTACTTCTTAGCACTGACACTTGTGTGCAATAAGGTCTTCTATTTACAAACTCCATTATGAACAACTGACCTTGTTTTTCCATTTTGGTGATTATTCACCTTCCACTTTAAAAACTCACTATGAATTAAAATTCCCATGCTTCTCTCACTTTCAATGAAAAGATAGAACTATTTATTTAACAAGGGAAGAAAAGGTAGGTAAACGTGGTAGAAATCACACTGGACCTGACTTAAGCGACCAGGATCATGAGTTGGTACAATAACTCCTGAGTCCAGGATCCAACTCATCATTCAGACACTATTCATAAAAGTGTTTCTAGATCTCAGATTCTGTGCCAATACTGAAACAATATAGTGCACAAAACATTCATTTTCTCAGTCCTAACACAATCTGGTGAGGAAGATAAGAAGTAACCAAATAATCACACAAATTAAAAATATTATTACAAATGTAGGCGAAACTTGACTGCATCTGAAAGGTTAACGTGCATCAGATATCCTAGAGGAAGTGATATCTGACCCAAGATATGAATAGTTGGACACGCAGAGCAGAGAACACTGGTCTGGGCAGAGTAAAGTCTTTAAAGAAAGGCCCTGAAGCTACGGTTTTTCCAGTGGTCATGTATGGATGTGAGAGTTGGGACTATAAAGTAAGCTAAACACCAAAGAATTGATACTTTTGAACTGTGGTGTTGGAGAAGACTCTTGAGAGTCTCTTGGACTGCCAAGAGATCCAACCAGTCCATCCTAAAGGAAATCAGTCCTGAATATCCCCTGGAAGGACTGATGCTGAAGCTGAAACTCTGACGCTTTGGCCATCTGATGCGAAGAACTGACTCATTGGGAAAGACCCTGATGCTGGGAAAGATTGAGAGTGGGACGAGAAGGGGACGACAGAGGATAGATGGTTGGATGGCATCATTGATTCAATCGACATGAGTTTGAGTAAACTCTGGGAGTTGGTGATGGACAGGGAAGCCTGGCATACTGCAGGTTATGGGGTCACAAAGAGTAGGACATGGCTGAGCGACTGAATGGAACTGAAGCAGCAGAGTACTTTAAAATGGAACTTTAGGTCCTTAGGTAAGGAGAAGACAGTATCAGATATGATAGAAAGAGGCCAGATCCTGCAGAATCTAGGAGGACTCGTTAGAAATTTTGGTCTCAAAGTTAACAGCAATGTTAAAAAAAAAAAAAAAGAATTGATGGCATTGGATTTGCATTAAAAAAATTATTGTACCAAATCTGTGGAGCATGGATTCAGTTCAGTTCAGTTGCTCAGTTGTGTCCAACTCTTTGCAACCCCATGAATCTCAGCACGCTAGGCCTCCCTGTCCATCACCAACTCCCAGAGTGCACTCAGACTCACATCCATCAAGTCGGTGATGCCATCCAGCCATCTCATCCTCTGTCCTCCCTTTCTCCTCCTACCCCCAATCCCTCCCAGCATCAGAGTCTTTTCCAATGATCCAACTCTTCACATGAGGTGGCCAAAGTACTGGAGTTTCAGCTTTAGCATCATTCCTTCCAAAGAACACCCAGGACTGATCCCCTTTAGAATGGACTGGTTGGATCTCCTTGCAGTCCAAGGGACTCTCAAAAGTCTTCTCCAACACCACAGTTCAAAAGCATCAATTCTTCAGTGCTCAGCTTTCTTCACAGTCCAACTCTAACATGACCACTGGAAAAACCATAGCCTTGAATAGATGGGCCTTTGTTGGCAAAGTAATGTCTCTGCTTTTGAATACACTATCTAGGTTGGGCATAACTTTCCTTCCAAGGAGTAAGTGTCTTTTAATTTCATGGCAGCAATCACCATCTGCAGTGATTTTGGAGCCCCCCCCGCAAAAAAGTCTGACACTGTTTCCACTGTTTCCCCATCTATTTCCCATGAAGTGATGGGAACACATGCCATGATCTTCGTTTTCTGAATGTTGAGCTTTAAGCCAACTTTTTCACTCCCCTCTTTCACTTTCATCAAGAGGCTTTTTAGTTCCTCTTCACTGTCTGCCATAAGGGTGGTGTCATCTGCATATCTGAGGTTATTGATATTTCTTCTGGCAATCCTGATTCCAGCTTGTGCTTCTTCCAGCTCACCGTTTCTCATGATGTACTCTGCATATAAGTTAAATAAGCAGGGTGACAGTATACAGCCTTGACGGACTCCTTTTCCTATTTGGAACCAGTCTGTTGTTCCATGTCCAGTTCTAACTGTTGATAGATTAAAAAGGTGTAAAAGCACAACCAGGGAAGAGAACTTTACAGGAATCTAGAATGTAGATTATGGTCATTTGGACCAGAGAGATGTTTAGTAGGAGAGAGAAAAGTAAATGGATTCAGATACACTTTATTTGAGGAGTGAAATGAACCAAATTTTATGATGAATTGGATACAGCAGATGAGAGTATCCACAGGGACCTATAGGTTCGGGGCTTGAAGACACCATTGACTGAAAGGGGCCATGTTTGCAGGGAAGGTGAGGAGTCTGGTTTTATATTACTATGTTTGGGGTATCTTTGATCAACAGCTTGGAAACTGAGGTTTATACTGCTCACTTTCCATACCTTTACAATGAGAGACTGAGTAAATCATTTCTAAGACTCTCTTTCAACTATATACTTTGATTTTATTCTGTCACCTTTAAATGTTTTTATACTNCTCTTTCAACTATATACTTTGATTTTATTTTGTCACCTTTAAATGTTTTTATACTGATTTGTATTTGTTTTTTAATTTATTTTTTACTTGTATTTATATTTATTTTTATGTTACTTTTATTTTGTTTTTGTTGTTATTTATGAATTCACTGGATCTTTTCCCATGGACTAGGGCTGGGGAGGTTGGGATGATTCTAGGACATTAAATTTATTGTGCACTTTACTGCTATTATTATTACATCAGCTCCACCTCAGGTCATCAGGCACTAGATCCTGGAGGTTGGGGACCCCTGTTTTAGAAGGAAAGATCTTTGGTGTTCAAATTGTCAACTTATAATTTATTGCTTTTGGCCCTAAACTGAATACAGTATCCAATTCCCTATTCAGTTCCTCTGTCAGTTGTTCTTAAAACATTTTTACAGCTCTCTTTTCCATCGGGGAGGATGGTGCAGTGGTAACAAAGGACTGGTAAGAACAAAACGCCATTAAAAATGTAGAAAGACAGTAAATACACAAAAAAGATCACAAAAGGAAATTCTATGGTCAAGTCTACAAATGTATTAAATAGAGCATACATTTCAGCAAGTATAAAGTCCAATTAGCTCAAGGCAACATTATATATGCAGTGATAACACAGGGTCCTTCCTGACAATGGCAGTAATTCCAACTACCTTCATGGGCTTGTTAAAAGTAGGATTTGGTTACAGGGGGATCTTCCCTGGTGGCTCAGACAGTAAAGCGTCTGCCTATAATGCGGGTAGACCCGGGCTCAATCCCTGGGTTGGGAAGATCCCCTGGAGATGGAAATGACAACCCACTCCAGTGCCCTTGCCTGGAAAATCCCATGGATGGAGGAGCCTGGCAGGCTACAGTCCTTGGGGTCACAAAGAGTTGGACACAACTGAGCAACTTCACTTTCTTTCTTTCTTGGTTATTGCGGAAGGCAGCCTCTAAGATACCCCAATGATCCCCATCTCTTGACATTCACACCCTCGAATGAAAGCTGGTCTTTCTGGATTGCCCTGCATCCCTAACCCCACACCTAACTAAAAGCCAGAAGTACATCAGAAAACTATTACTTACAGCATTTGCAAAACAGTCCTTTCACTCTGCATTTGTTCTCTGTCTGAAAGATTCAACTGTCAGCAGGAATGCAAACTTCAGTTATGAACCCAAACTTTTGAATTTCCTACACAAGAAAAATTGTACACTGTAAATATACCTCCATTTTTTTCATGAGATTATCATTCACCCCCACATCAACTATGTATCACCACTTGATCTCTGAAAAAATCTTACGAAGATAGAAATAACACATTAACATGGAAATCACACTTTGATGCTCCTGTGATATGCCAATTGTTTCATATAACCCTCACAATAAAAAACTTTATAAAGGACGTTAGCCCATTCATGTAGAAACTAGGCTATTTAGAGAAGCTAAACACATTACTAAAGGTCTTATCTAGAGTCAAGCTTCAGTGCACCTGATTCTGATCCTGCCCTTTTTCCATGGCCCTATTCCCATGTCTTAGAGACATGCTTGAAGAAGCAGCCCGCGACCTCCCCAAGAGACAATACTCAATATCATCAGCTACCATAAATGCTGTTTCCTCACAGGACCAGTAGCAGATTTCCTTGCAGCTTGCAGAGTTGCAGATGTTTCTTGTTTTGGAATTCTTCAAAAAAAATAAATAAAAGAGACCCTTCAAAGAATGTCTCCAGGGGCACAGAATGGCATTTCTTTGTGCCCTTGTCAATTTCTTCTCTCTCCCTCTCCTTCATAATCGCTCTTTCTTTTTCTTCCTTCCCCTTTTCTCCTCTTCCTTTCTGCTTCTCCTATTGCCAGATGTGTATTCCTCTCATATTACTGAAATCTTCATATTCTGTTCTCTTTTATTCTCACTTCCTCCATTAACTCCAGCAACTCTTCTATCTCTAGACTTCTATAGTGTGTGGAGAAATACTCCTTAAGCCCTTTCTCCTTCTCAAGCATGCTGTATGATCTGTTTATGATGCTGGTGTCCACCTTCAGCATGAAGGAGGAACTCTCCCAGCAGTCACCCAAATAGACTTTCAGTTTCCATCCTATTAGTTAATGATGGCATTCCTAGTGGAAATCTTGTCTCCTGGGGCACAGCTGTTAACAACTTGTTTGGCTAACTGTGCACTAGAAAATCAAATACATCCATTGCCTTCTATTTAAGCTGATTTGAACAAGGCTTCATCTTAATCTTCCACATGGAGATGGAGGGATGGGATTGATATGGTTATTTTTCAATTTGGGCTCCATATTCCTAAAAAGGAAAGAACCCCTGCTCAGCCTGTTAAGCTGCATATTAATTCTTCAACTCATGCCTTCTGAGAACATAACACAGTCCTCTCAGGTGAGTGACTCTCAAGCAAGGAAACTGGCCTGTGAGCCAACGTACCATTGCTTTCTGCTGCCATACTATCGATTGTAAAAGCAGACCTGGCTACATAGTCAAAACTTCATTACCCTTTATTCTAGTGTTTGCTGTAACACATGTATGCATGCTCAGTCACTTCAGTCGTGTCCGACTCTGTGACCCCATGGACTGTAGCCCACCAGGCTCCTCTGTCCATGGGATTCTCTAGGCAAGAATACTGGAGTGGGTTGCCATATCCTCCTCCAGAGGATCTTCCCAACCCAGGGATTAAATCCACGTCTCCTACATTGCAGGGGGATTCTTTACCACTGAGCCACTAGGAAAACCCTTTTGTTGTAGCATACTTCTGAAATATTTGTTAAGTGAAGAAATAATAAAAGATTAAATTAATAAATATGAGTTATTTCAGTGTACCCATGAAAGATAAAAGCAATTTTTTTCAGCCAGACATTTGATGGACTTTAGGAGTCCCCATAACTTCCCAATCAATCTCTCACTTCCAAAGGGGCAAGGGGAGGGGGTGGGAGAGGGTGTTGGAGAAGTAGAGTTAACTGAGACATTTTTCAAAGTTAAGAAGCAGTATCAAAGATCCCTTAATATTCACTGAGAGAATTAAACACAATGTAGAAAGGACCCTGATTCCGTGCAACATCAATATCCATGAGCACTCTTCCTTCAGCTGATATTCATTAAGTATTGCTATAGAACAGACATTGTGCTAAGCCCTAGGTCTAGCAAAGCCTGATCTGGGGCTGGGGAGGCAGGCATTAATCAAACGCACCATCGTTATAAGCTAAAATAAGCATTCTGGACAAAAGGCACTTAATGTCCCAGAGGGACAAACACAAAAGAAACAGATATGTTTTTTGGGTTTTGTTTTTTTTTTTTTTTTCAGTATAATTGCTGAATGTAGAAAATCAATTGGAGAAAACCCAAGTAATTCATCATTGTGCAAGGTAACTGACTTTTTAATATTAGATTAATAAAAATATACACAGAAGAAACCTCATCTTGTATGCATTTATCTGGAACTTTGAAAAATAAATTTTATATTCTATATGGGAAAACATATAAGCTGGGCAACACCCAGGCAAAGTTACTCTACACTCAAGGTACTTTTGATGTTTCACTGTGTATTATTTTCATGCATGTTTTAACTGGAATGGGGGCTGAGTGGGTGGGAAGCAAGTACCCCTTGTTAAACCTGCTATAGTCGTGTGCTCTATAAAACTTCAGGATATGGTAACAGTAGAACTACATTCAGCTGCTTGTTATTTCAGAATAAATGTATTAGTTCAACAACATGGGTCTTTAATAGGAACCACAACACAAAATATACTTTTTCATAACAGATTCCTCTAGTTATTTCCAGAAAATAACACTGATTTAAGAAATTCAACTAATAGACATGACATCAACATGTTAAAATTAGAATAGTATGGGAGAAAGATACCTTTTTATTTAAAGTGACTTCTTTCCATATTTATATATTTTTTTCTTTTTTGCAATTTATTTATTTAGNCTATCATTTCTAGCATTTAAAGTATTTACTTCCTTCCCTTACATTTTGACTTTTTCTACTTCACAAAATAAGAACTAGAAATTCTCTCACTACAAATGTCATTAAAGTTTATAGCAGTGAGGGAAAGAATGCTTAATCAAATCATAATTATTTTCCACCTATCAAATTATAAATTTGAAAAGCTCCTATTAGACTAGCCGTACACCTATAATTATACATTATTCTATGTTGAATTCAGAGTCACGTAAGTTCATTGGATAGTTTCACAAAAAAGATACTATATGATTTAATGTCTATTTACATGTAAGTTTTTTGCTCAAACTATTAACATATCAAAAAGGAAGTGTTGACTCCTTAAATTCATTCACACCCAAAGAAATTTATGAATGCTACAAAACTAGTTTCCATGCAGTATTAAACTAAAAGAGACAGAATACATTCTATTTCCAAAAGTTTTTAAGGTGGATATTTTTTATAAACTAGAATCAGACTGTAGTTCATAAGCAGGCTTTATGGCTCAGAATTCTCAATATGCTAAGAGAAACATCTGCAGAAAATCTATTTTTTTTTTAATTTATTGTGGCAAGTAAACAGAAAATAGCCACAAGGAAAAACATGACCTATAAAACCTTATTTTTATTAGCTGAATCTTTGGTATCAAAAGGAAATTACATCAATTACTATAATATTAAAAACAATGAAATGCCTTTCCCATGGTATTATTTTCATATGGAAATCTGAAAAATAACATTCTAAAATATGGAATGCAGTTTTAAAAGATATTTTAAAAGACTCTTATCAGCAAAACTAGTGTCCACCATTTTGGATTAAGAATAATGTAAAACATCTGCTTATGTTTTAGTATCACCAAACATTGTTAGTTAGTATTGCTACAGCCGACCCAGCAACTTAAGAATCAAAAGCTTCCTAAGAGACTGGAGTAGGGGCAGTGGGGGGCTAAACACTATATTATATTCCATCTAAATATTATAGCATGTGAAAGTGAAGTCGCTCAGTCGTGTCCAACTCTTTGCGACCCCGTGGATTGTAGCCCACCAAGCTCGTCTGTCCATGGGATTCTCCAGGCAAGAGTACTGGAGTGGGTTGCCATTTCCTTCTCCAGGGTCATTGCCAACTCCACTTATTTTCCACTTTCTGAAAATTAAATTCTTTCTGAATAACTGAGTATAAGAACTGACTTCATTAATATTTTTACAGAGGGCTATGCTTTTTTAACTTTTTCTAAATTAAAATCTTCCAGTATTTAATTTATAAAGAAGAAGAAAGGCCTCTACTTTAAAAAGCACAGGGAGCATGATGTCATGAAAAAAGGAAAGCTTGAAAGCAGAGGCAAGAGAGACCCCTCGCTTTTCATTGCCAATTGTTTCTCGGATCTGCTATGTGACCTTGAGAAGTCAACTAACAACGCAAAGCCTCCCTTTACTTGTCTGTGAAGCAAATACAAAGTTATAGTTACCAGCTGCTTCCAGGGTCCGTGAGTCTGGGTGGGATCTTCCCATGTCACATACATGCACGTCAGCTGGGCTTGGCTGAGCCTGTATGGGACCAAAAGGCATGCGCTCTGTCACAAAGCCTCCGCCGCGGCCAGCACCACACGGGCGGCACCAGGCTGCAGAAGGTCCAGGGAGGCATCGTTCCTCTTACCGACACACCAAGTCTGCAACGACATATGGAGCAAGGCCTCCATCGGAGGCCCTGAAAACTAGCTGAATCGCTAGCTCCTTCATGTGAGGAAATAAGAAAAGCGGCACATGCGCAGATACGTAGGAGCGGCTGAGACAGTCTCGCGATAAACATGCTCCCTAAGAGCCCCACAATCGCGGAGAAACTCAAACTATCCATCTTGAAATATCCTAATGGGAAAATATCCATTGAATTTACTTCTTTTCCACAAATACTGCCAGAAAAATGTTGAAACTCTGTATGTATAATATTGAAGGAACTTCTTTCACAAAAGGCTTATTATATGACAAAAGTTAAGGTCAGAATAGACTTTCTACCATGTCCATTGGATTCATGACTTTTATTCCCAGGTGCCTTTTGCCCTCTAGTTTTGCATCTCCTTTCTAAGAAGCCATTCAACTCGTTTTTCTCCTCACTTCGGTACCTGGAATCAGTCCCTGTTGGTCTTTCCATTCTCAGTTCAGCATGCTTCTTTTTTAGGAAAAGCATGCTTCAATCCTGACCTTTTGCTGTCGGGCCTTGAATCGTGGCCTGGGTACAGGCAGAGCCAAATTTACCACAGGGTGGTTTGGCAACACGATGTTGCTGTATAGTAAGCAACATCCAAACTGAGTAGCTTAAAGTAATAGTCGCTTTATTTGCTCATGATTTCTTGAGTAACCTGGGCAATTCTTCTGCTCTGTGCAAGCCTGACAGATCCCTGTGGTCACTCAGTTGTGTCTGACTCTTTGTGACCCTATGAACTGTAGCCCACCAGCCTCCTCTGTCCATGGGATTCTCCAGGTAGGAATACTGGGGTGGGTTGCCATGCCCTTCTCCAGGGGATCTTCCAACACAGGGACTAAACCTGGGTCTCCTGCCTTGCAAGCAGATTCTTTACCGTCTGAGACACCAGAGAAGCCCTAGAAGGTAACTCACCTGGGTCTCATGATCTTGGATGGCCTCCTTCATAATTAGTTAGGCCTAGTGGGCTTCATTTCTGGAAGGACAGACAACTAATCTCTTCTACATGTAGTTTCCTATCCTCCAGGAGGCTAGTTCTGGTTTCTCGAGTTTCTGAAAAATGGAAACAGAACAGGCAAGTCCCCAAGGACAAGCCCTTTTTAAACCTCCGTTTATATTAATTGTACTTGGGCCCCTTTGAACACAGCAAGTCACATAGTCAAGCCCAGATTCAAGGAGGGGAATAGTGATTCCTTCTCCTGATGGGAGGACCTTTGCAAAGAGCAGCATACAGAAAGATGGGTAGAATTTATGACCAGTTTGCACAAAAGGCTGAGCCTAAAAATAGAAGCCAATATATCACAAATATTAGGGGGAAGGTGAAATTTTTGATATTGGAAATTTCAAAAAGGCATTTAAGTTATTATTATGGGAAATTTCAAAAAGGCATTTAAGTTATTATTATGGAAAAATCAGTACTAAGTTGGATTTTCTTATGATGATATAGGATCCTGATGTTTTAAATTATATGTGGAACAAAAGTGGGCACTTCTTTTCATTACTTAGAGTCTTAGTCCATTTGGGCTGCTATAGCAAAATACCACAGACTGGGGAGCTTCATTTCTCACAGTTTTGGAGGCTAGGAATTCAAGATCGAAGTGCCAGCATAGTTGTGTTCTCCTGAAGACCTTCTTCTTAGTTCCTATCAAGGACTTAAAAAATATGCGCCGTCTAAATGTTGAGTTATATTTTATTCAGTGGGAATTTTTAGGACTTCAAGTCTGGGAGACAGCATCTTAAGTAACACTGAAAGAACTGCTACCAGGAGTCAAGGGGAGGAGCCAGGTTATATAGAAGTTTTGCAACAAGGGCCAGGTAGTCTGAACATTGATTATTATTGATTAGAGAAAACCAGATATCACAAGTTAAGGAATTCAGCACTTTTCTATGTGTGGGAAGATGCAAGCGTTTGGGTTCAGAGAAAGCATTCCTTCGATATGTACCTCAGGTCTCTGGGTCCAGTATCCTGTGTTCATCACATCCTGAGTTTCCCTTGCTGCTGCTGCTACTAAGTCATTTCAGTTGTGTCTGACTCTGTGTGACCCCATAGATGGCAGCCCACCAGGCTTCCCCGTCCCTGGGATTCTCCAGGCAAGAACACTGGAGTGGGTTGCCATTTCCTTCTCCAAAGCATGAAAGTGAAAAGTGAAAGTGAAGTTGCTCAGTTGTGTCTAACTCTTAGCGACCTCAAGGACTGCAGCCTACCAGGCTCCTCCGTCCATGGGATTTTCCAGGCAACAGTACTGGAGTGGGTTGCCATTGCCTTCTCTGTGAGTTTCCCCAGAACTCACCATAGTGAGTGACTGCAGTCTGATGGCTGCTTCATGGCAGATATTGTATCTTTTCTGAATTCCCTTCAGTTCAGTTCAATCGCTCAGTCGTGTCCATCTCTGCAATCCCATGAATCACAGCACACCAGGCCTCCCTGTCCATCACCAACTCCTGGAGTCTACCCAAACTCACATCCATCGAGTTAGTGATGCCATCCAACCATCTCATTCTCTGTCATCCCCTTCTCCTCCTGCCCCTAATCCCTCCCAGCATCAAGGTCTTNATGAAAGTGAAAAGTGAAAGTGAAGTTGCTCAGTTGTGTCTAACTCTTAGCGACCTCAAGGACTGCAGCCTACCAGGCTCCTCCGTCCATGGGATTTTCCAGGCAACAGTACTGGAGTGGGTTGCCATTGCCTTCTCTGTGAGTTTCCCCAGAACTCACCATAGTGAGTGACTGCAGTCTGATGGCTGCTTCATGGCAGATATTGTATCTTTTCTGAATTCCCTTCAGTTCAGTTCAATCGCTCAGTCGTGTCCAACTCTGCAATCCCATGAATCGCAGCACACCAGGCCTCCCTGTCCATCACCAACTCCCGGAGTCTACCCAAACTCACATCCATCGAGTTAGTGATGCCATCCAACCATCTCATCCTCTGTCGTCCCCTTCTCCTCCTGCCCCTAATCCCTCCCAGCATCAAGGTCTTTTTCAATGAGTAAACTCTTCGCATGAGGTGACCAAAGTGTTGGAGTTTCAGCCTCAGCATCAGTCCTTCCAATGAACACCCAGGACTGATCTCCTTTAGGATGGACTGGTTGGATCTCCTTGCAGTCCAAGGGACTCTCAAGAGTCTTCTCCAACACCACAGTTCAAAAGCATCGATTCTTCGGTGCTCAGCTTTCTTCACAGTCCAACTCTCACATCCATACATGATCACTGGACAAACCATAGCCTTGACTAGACGGACCTTTGTTGGCAAAGTAATGTCTCTGCTTTTTAATATGCTATCTAGGTTGGTCATAACTTTCCTTCCAAGGAGTAAGCATCTTTTAATTTCATGGCTAAATTCCCTTAGGACTCACCAACTCACCATCCATGGTGGTTGCAACTGCTGATGTTTGTGGCATCCTTTGTTTACCAATGTGATAGGAAATATTACATTTCTTAATATCCAGTGCCTCTTTGCTGTGTCCTTATGTGGTGGAAACAGGGATCTCTCTGGAACCTCTTTTATAAGACATTGCTCCCCGTGAAGTTTCCACCCTCATGACTTAAGCACCTCCCAAAAGCCCCACCTACTAATACCATCACCTTAGAGAGGTTAAGATTTCAACAAATACATTTTGGGGAGATACATTCAGATCATAGCACTTAGAAACTCTAGGGATCTACTTTCAGTCCTCCTTTTCTTTGTTCGCATCCCTAGTTGATACAGTTTTAGAAGAAGCAGTTTCTGAGATAAGCCTAAAACTAAACAGCACATCCTCATTTTATGATGGTGTAATATTAATATAGATTCAAGATACAGTCTCATCATGCTAGATTCAGAAACCCTAGCTCTGCTGTATTACTTCATCCAAATCTAAGCAGATTAGCAATTTATGTGTTATTTACACTAACCAAAACTATCAGAAAATGATTAAAAACTCAAAAATACTAGTTTATTTTTTGAAATTATTATTATAGTTTCAGTAGCCAAACAGGCTGCATTTGCTGGTGAAGGTAACTGCTTTCTAATTCCTTATAGTTTAAACAGTAATAAAAGGTCAAGCAGTGAGAAATCAATCAAGGCAAATAGATACAATGATTCTTAGGAGATATTGCATGCAGACATAGATAGAAGCTGAGAGTGTCTAGGCTCTAAAATGAAGGGGAAACCTACATCTGTCATGTTTTCACTATTAAATTTGGCTTTATCCTTCTGGCGTGAGCTTATCACATGCAGATGACAATTACATCAGAGCCTGCTTTACACTGATTACATTTTAGACTTCAGAAAGGTATAGAAGAGGAGCTTCAAAATCATTAAAAGAATTACTAAACAGGAAGAAAATCTCTGATGAGACTGAATAGCATAAAATCAAATATTCAACAGCATGGAAACCAAAGTAAATAAAATAGTGCTGAATATACCTTAGTTGGGATATGTTTGCTCCCATATAGAGTGTGTGTGTGTGTGTGTGTGTGTGTGTGTGTGTATGTGCATGCACACAAGTGCACATTCATGCTCACTTGTGTCTGACTCTGAAACCCCATGAACTGTAGCCTGCTAGATTCCTCTGTCTATGGGATTTTCCAGGCAAGAATACTGGCATGAACTGCCATTTCCTACTCTAGGGGATCTTCTGAATCTAGGTATCAAACCCCCATCTCTTGCATCCCCTGCATTGGCAGGCAGATTCTTTACCACTGCTCCACCTGGGAAACACTGCCATATAGATTAGGGCCCCTGTTTTAGACTCTCATAGGACTATACATTGGAGAAGGCAATGACACCCCACTCCAGTACTCTTGCCTGGAAATCCCATGGACAGAAGAGCCTAGTAGGCTGCAGTCCATGGGGTCGCTAAGAGTCGGATACGACTGAGCGACTTCACTTTCACTTTTCACTTTCATGCACTGCAGAAGGAAATGGCAACCCACTCCAGTATTCTTGCCTAGAGAATCCCAGGGATGGGGGAGCCTGGTGGGCTGCCGTCTACGGGGTCGCACAGAGTCGGACACGACTGATGCGACTTAGCAGCAGCAGCAGCAGGACTACACATATCGTCTTCAAAGCACTCATTACAACTGTAACTAATTCAGTTCAGTTCAGTCGTTCAGTCGTGTCCAACTCTTTGCAACCCCATGAATTGCAGCACACCAGGCCTCCCTATCTATCACCAACTCCTGGAGCTCACTCAAACTCATGTGCATCGAGTCAGTGATGCCATCCAGCCATCTCATCCTCTGTCGTCCCCTTCTCCTCCTGCCCCCAATCCCTCCCAGCATCAGAGTCTTTTCCAGTGAGTCGACTCTTCACATGAGGTGGCCAAAGTATTGGATTTTCAGCTTTAGCATCAGTCCTTCCAAAAAACACCCAAAACTGATCTCCTTTAGAATGGACTGGTTGGATCTCCTTGCAGTCCAAGGGACTCTCAAGAGTCTTCTCCAACACCACAGTTCAAAAGCATCAGTTCTTCAGCGCTCGGCTTTCTTCACAGTCCAACTCTCACATCCACACATGACCACTGGAAAAACCATAGCCTTGACCAGACGGACCTTAGTTGGCAAAGTAATGTCTCTGCTTTTTAATATGCTGTCTAGGTTGGTCAAAGAAGGCAATGGCAACCAACTCCAGTACTCTTGCTGGCAAATCCCATGAGCGGAGGAGCCTGGTAGGCTGCAGTCCATGGGGTTGTTAGGAGTCGGACACAACTGAGTGACTTCACTTTCACTTTTCATTTTCATGCATTGGAGAAGGAAATGGCAATCCACTCCAGTGTTCTTGCCTGGAGAATCCCAGGGACAGGGGAGCCTCGTGGGCTTCCATCTCTGGGGTCACACAGAGTCGGACACGACTGAAGCTACTTAGCAGCAGCTAGGTTGCTAATAACCCTCCTTCCAAGGAGTAAGCGTCTTTTAATTTCATGGCTGCAATCACCATCTGTAGTGATTTTGGAGCCCCCCAAACTAAAGTCTGACACTGTTTCCACTGTTTCCCCATCTATTTCCCATGAAGTGATGGGAACAGATGCCGTGATCTTCATTTTCTGAATGTTGAGCTTTAAGCCAACTTTTTCACTCTCCTCTTTCACTTTCATCAAGAGGCTTTTTGGTTCCTCTTCACTTTCTGCCATAAGGGTGGTGTCATCTGCATATCTGAGGTGATTGATATTTCTCCCATCAATCTTGATTCCAGCTTGTGCTTCTTCCAGCCCAGCGTTTCTCATGATGTACTCTGCATAAAAGTTAAATAAGCAGGGTGACAATATACAGCCTTGACGGACTCCTTTTCCTCTTTGGAACCAGTCTGTATTCCATGTCCAGTTCTAACTGTTGCTTCCTGACCTGCATATAGGTTTCTCAAGAGGCAGGTCAGGTGGTCTGGTATTCCCATCTCTTTCAGAATTGTCCACAGTTTATTGTGATCCAAAGCCAAAGGCTTTGGCATAGTCAATAAAGCAGAAATAGATGTTTTTCTGGAACACTCTTGCTTTTTCCATGATCCAGCGGTTGTTGGCAATTTGATCTCTGGTTCCTCTGCCTTTTCTAAAACCAGCTTGGACATCTGGAAGTTCACAGTTCACATATTGCTGAAGCCTGGCTTGCAGAATTTTGAGCTTTACTTTACTAGCGTGTGTGATGAGTACAATTGTATGGTAGTTTGAGCATTCTTAGGTACCCATTATCAATTATCCCAGTAAACTGCAATCTCCATGAAAGCATGGACAATATGTGTCTTATGCCCTGTTGTGTATATTTCCAATGACAGCAATAGCAGACCCTCGACAGGGGACAATTGTAGGAACTGAAAGGCAGGAGGAAGGACAAAACAAAGATGTAAAACAAGCACATTAAAAATTGACTAAGAAGATGTGAGTGGAGTGAAGAAATACATAGTAGAGGAGCCTGGTCACACATGTTAAGAAAGGACATGATCATCCACTGAAATAATAATAACAAAAGTATATTTGGTAGGAATAAGAGTAGAAGTAGGGCATGAGCAAAGACTTCTCATTTTGAGGGATTAGGGGACCCAAAGTGAAACTAAGCCTAAGAGTGGTTATCGTGGAGGCAGGAAAGAGATTGGGCAGTTGAAGAGGCTGATAAATTAAAAAGCCAGAAACAGTACTGTGGGCCTAGCAAGAGGGGCACCCACCCTAGGTCCTACCCTGAAACGGACCTGCTCTCTGGCTCTCTTCCAGTTCTGTTCCTTCCCAGAAGGCAAGAAATCCACTCAGAGTCCACATACCCTCTTTTAGATCACATGTGAAATATACAGGACTGCAAAATTCCATGCAAATATCCTTCTACAGATCTGTTATCCTGAGGGTGGGCAGCACAACAAGAGTATGCTCCTTGGAACAAGGTGGGAATAAGACAACTTAGCAGGATACAGTTTGGTCCTGTGTGGTCTGGAGGGTCTGCACACCTAAGGCCTTCTGGTGCAGGAGCTGGGACAGAAAGAGAAAGGCATGAACATGGACTTGAGACCCCCTGAACCACCAACTAATGACAGGGAACTCTGACAAGTTCAGGAATTCTAAATAGGCTTCCAGATCATTCTGAAGGCATATATACACTCCAGCTCTCAAGTGATATCTTTGAGACTTCCCTAGTATCCCAGTGGTTAGGACAGTGTGCTTCCAATATAGAGGGAAGGGGTTCCATACCTGGTTGGGGAACACATGCCAGGTGGCATGGCCAAAAAAAAAGGAGTCAAATGATATCTCTGTTTCCCAGGTACATTCTCTTGTTCTTCCCATAATAAGAGAATGCACGATTTCTAGGGCACAAGCAAGTTAGATACCAGCTAAACTGAAGAAGTCAGAGATTTCAAGCCAAAGGAATTCATTGTACAGAGGAGAGTAGAAGCTATTTTATTTAATAGTCTATTAGTATGACATATGGAGAAGAAAATGGCAACCCAATCCAGTATTCTTGCCTGGAGAATCCCATGGACAGAGGAGCTTGGTGGGCTACAGTCCATGGTATCACAAAGACTTGGACATGACTGAGCATACAGCTAGAACAGGACATGGAACAACAGACTGGTTCCAAATAGGAAAAGGAGTCTGTCAAGGCTGTATATTGTCACCCTGCTTATTTAACTTATATGCAGAGTACATCATGAGAAATGGTGAGCTGGAGGAAGCATAAGCTGGAATCAAGATTGCCGGGAGAAATGTTAATAACCTCAGATATGCAGATGACACCACCCTTATGGCAGAAAGTGAAGAAGAACTAAAAAGCCCCTTGGTGAAAGTGAAAGAGGAGAGTGAAAAAGTTGGCTTAACGCTCAACATTCAGAAAACAAAGATCATGGCATCTGTTCCCATTACTTCATGAGAAATAGATGGGGAAACAGTGGAAACAGTGTCAGACTTTATTTTTTGGGCTCCAAAATCACTGCAGATGGTGATTGCAGCCATGAAATTAAAAGATGCTTACTCCTTTTTCATTCCAATCCCAAAGAAAGGCAATGCCAAAGAATGCTCAAACTACCGCACAATTGCAGTCATCTCACACGCTAGTAAAGTAATGCTCAGAATTCTCCAAGCCAGGCTTCAGCAATACGTGAACCGTGAACTTCCTGATGTTAAAGATGGTTTTAGAAAAGGCAGAGGAACCAGAGATCAAATTGCCAACATCCACTGGATCATGCAAGAAGCAAGAGAGTTCCAGAAAAACATCTATTTCTGCTTTATTGACTATGCCAAAGCCTTTGACTGTGTGGATCACAATAAACTGTGGACAATTCTGAAAGAGATGGGAATACCAGACCACCTGACCTGCCTCTTGAGAAATCTGTATGCAAGCCAGGAAGCAACAGTTAGAACTGGACATGGAACAACAGACTGGTTCCA
>SJYQ01094263.1:9793-50771 GCA_006410935.1 Redunca redunca | reverse complement strand
ATCTCAGATATGCAGGTGACACCACCCTTACGGCAGAAAGTGAAGAGGAACTAAAAAGCCTCTTGGTGAAAGTGAAAGAGGAGAGTGAAAAAGTTGGCTTAAAGCTCAACATTCAGAAAACGAAGATCATGGCATCTGTTCCCATCACTTCATGGGAAATAGATGGGGAAACAGTGGAAACAGTGTCAGACTTTATTTCTTTTCTTTTTGGGCTCCAAAATCACTGCAGATGGTGATTGCAGCCATGAAATTAAAAGACGCTTCCTCCTTGGAAGAAAAGTTATGACCAATCTAGACAGTATATTCAAAACCAGAGACATTCCTTTGCTGACTAAGGTCCGTCTAGTCAAGGCTATGGTTTTTCCAGTGGTCATGTATGGATGTGAGAGTTTGACTGTGAAGAAGGCTGAGTGCCAAAGAATTGATGCTTTTGAACTGTGGTGTTGGAGAAGACTCTTGAGAATCTCTTGGACTGCAAGGAGATCCAGCCAGTCCATTCTGAAGGAGATCAGTCCTGGGATTTCTTTGGAAGGACTGATGCTAAAGCTGAAACTCCAGTACTTTGGCCACCTCATGGGAAGAGTTGACTTATTGGAAAAGACCCTGATGCTGGGAGGGATTGGGGGCAGGAGGAGAAGGGGACAACAGAGGACGAGATGGCTGGATGGCAACACCAACATGAGTTTGAGTGAACTCCAGGAGCTAGTGATGGACAGGGAGGCCTGGCGTGCTGCGATTCATGGGGTCGCGAAGAGTCGGCCACGACTGAGCGACTGAACTGAACTGAACTGAGCACACAGCACAGGATGACATCAATATTGAATATTCAGATTTGACACATAGGTATCCAGTTTCAGTCTTGAGACCAGCTGTGTAATGTTAGGGGTGGACTTAGCCACGATGTTTACCTTATTCTAGAAGGCTATGATTTTGTAATGTTCTTTCACTACGGGTTGATCTTGGCTGGTTGTGGATTTGTTAGTATCCATATCTACTCTTACTTTTACGTGGAAAGTTAACCAGATTGTTCCACAACCACTCCCTTAGGCTTAGAGTTCCACCCACTTTTTTCAGATGAATACTGAGTCATTTCTTTTTCAGGAGTCTCCAGAGGCAAAGGGTTTTTCTGAAGTCAGAAAAGTAAAGAAAACTGGGGCGAGATGAAGGACCTATATGGTGCTTGAAGCTTTTAAAACACTTTTATGTTTTATCATCTCAATTTTGTTTTTAGAACCACACTGTACAAGTATATGTGTGAGTGCTAAGTACCTCTGTCGTTTCTGACTCTTTTGACTCTGTGGACTGTAGCTTGCCAGGCTCCTCTGTCCATGGGACTTCTCAGGCAAAATGCTGTAGCAGGTGTCCATTTCCTCCTCCAGGGGACCTTTCCAACCCATGTCTCCTGCCCGGGCAGGCAGATTCTTTACCACTGAGCTACCTGGGAAGCCATGTGCAAGTAGATGGGAAGGTATTCTCTTCTTTCTTGACTGCTGAAAAAATTGAGAGCTTGCGCCATGGTGGATAGCAGACCTAGAACTTTAATCTAGCCTTCAAGTAAGGAATCTATTTTTCAATTAAGTAAAGAAGTAACATATTTACAAATGTTGAGGATATATTTTAATAACATAAGATATGAAAACCTACAACGAATAACTATATATAAATTCACTGTGAGAAGATGATGTAGAATTTTGGAAAGACAAATTCTACTCTTCAGCTTCTGTTTCAAAATCTTTTTGACTTCATCAATTTAGCTGGTTCTAACAGACAAAGGCCTAGAAATCCTATATGTTTATTAAGGAAAGAGAAAAGGAATATAAAAATGAAACATAAGATATCATTTTAGGGCTAGAATTCTTCTTACTCAATTTTTACTTGATGTCACTGACTCTCAGAAAAGTTAAGTGAATTGCCCTTAATCACAGAAAGACGGAAGAATTTGACTGTGAAACCCCATCTGATTCAGAACTCTGAGGCTTCCCTTCTCTCTGCATCCTTTGTATTATAAATAGTGGTCGTATGACTCTTTCATCACAAGGGAAGTAGGCTTCCCTTGTAGATTAGTCGGTAAAGAATCTGCCTGCAGTGCAGAAAACCCGGATTTGATCCCTGGGTTGGGAAGATCCCCTGGAGAAGGAAATGGCAACCCACTCCAGTATCCTTGCCTGGAAAATCTCATGAACTGAGGACAGAGGAGCCTGGTGGGCTGCAGTCCATTGGGTCACAAAGATTCAGGCACAACTGAGTGACTAACACTTACTTACTGACTCTTTAATCCGTAAACCTTTTTTATTCTACTGAATTATTTTCTTAAGATAAATGTCAAAGAATGCTATTACTGATCTAATGGGCTGTGATATTTGTGTGGCTTGTGATGCAGTATTGAAGTATCTATTGTCATACTGTTTTTTAGGAATATATTAAACCAATGCTCTCAGCAGAGTACCTATTCCACTCCAGTCTTAACTAATATTACATATCATATGTGATTCTTTTTACTAATAGGTATGAAAATGTATAATAATTTGTTTTACTTTATATTTCCTTCATTGCATAAAAGATAATTAATTTTACATTTTTTGGATCCATTTCTACTTGCATTAATTGTTTGCCCAAATTCTTACATACTTATTATTGGTGGTCAAGATATTTTTCTTATAAAGTCAAATTAACTCTTTGAAAGGCATATGATCTCTTTTCTTACTATCATGCTCAGTCACTTCAGTCATGTCTGACTCTTTGCAACCCCATGGACTGTAGCCCACCAGGCTCCTTTGTCCATGGGATTATCCTGGCAAGAATACTGCAATGGGTTGCCATTTCCTTCTCCAGGGGATCTTTTCAACCCAGGGATCAAACCTGTGTCTTCTGAGGCTCAAGCCTACATTGGCAGGCAGATTCTTTACCACATGAGCCACCTGGAAAGCCCCATTTCTTACTGTCATACTAGAAATATTTTACCAGTTTATCTTCATTTCAAGGTTTAGCTTTAGTAACTAATTTTCATATAGTTAAAATTTATATATGTTACATTGAACAAGCGTAACAAAGTTCTTATGACTTTGTTTTTATTTCTAAGTGTTTCTTTAAATTCCATGAGCCTGATGTCTCTTGCACACAGATTTCCTCACTCTCGAATAACAAATAATCTTGTGGTCACTGTATACCACAAAAGCGAGTGAAGTTGCTCAGTCGTGTCCAACATTTTGCAACCCCATGGATTGTAGCCTACCAGACTCCTCTGTCCATGGGATTTTCCAGGCAAAGGTACTGGATTGGGTTGCCATTTCCTTCTACAGGGGATCTTCCCAACCCAGGGGTCGAACCCAGGTCTCTCTCCAGCATTGCAGGCAGACACTTTGCCATCTGAGCCACCTGGGAAGCCAATATATCACAAAAGCTGATCTTAATTCAGAATTAGGATGCTCAATCATATATAATTAGGAAAACTCTGAACTTCATCATACAACAAATATTTTGTCCCTTCCCCAGATCAGTATCACTTCAGTCTGGAAACCTAGAGGGTTTTCTAGTTCTCTGTTCCCTGCCTAGTCTTTCCACTTCTCCCACCCTAGCTTGTTAACTTCAGATTCTGCTCCTCTAGCATCAGTGTGCAGGAAGGAAGAACAGAGAAGGGAGTCGGGTAAGTTCTAGAATGAACCCTGTGCTGCATCTAGGCCTAACAGGTGTTCAGGGTGACTTTCCCTCATTTGGACCGCCTACAGTGTCTTCTCTGCATTTCTCTTGACATGAGAGCAGGCATCTATTCTAAAGAGGTCTGTTGTAAAGAGGCACCTTCTCAGAACGGACAGCTACCATTTGATTCTCTTTATGGTGGTCTGCCTGAGCCTGCAGGATGCCCTTGTGAACACGACTGAGATCATTCCAGGTCTGCTTCTTTTCACAGGTAGCCCACAGCTGGTTCCCAGGGAACTCTCAAGCATCCTTTGCCCCAACAATCTCTGGGAGAACTGGCCAGAGTTTTCTCTTCCTTTGCTATTCATTGACAGCCAGTCCTGATGCTTTCTGAAGCAGCTTCTAAATAGCAGACTACAGAACCTCAGAGTCAGTATGTCCCACCTTAGAACCATGTAGGCAGGTTAGGTGTTTTCAGGGCACACCAACTACTTTATGAAAATATGTCTTCACAAATCCTCTTCAATCTCCATATACTCTGACCCTTTATTGCCTTGGCATGGGTAAGAATTTTCAGAGTTGCCAAACTGGTTTTTAATAATCTCCTTTGAAAACTGGTATCTTGTTCTGGCATACCTCTTCGGAAAATCACAGCTTGAATCTTGGCACCTCTAATAAAACTTCTGAT
This sequence comes from Redunca redunca, assembly GCA_006410935.1. Classification (NCBI taxonomy): domain Eukaryota; kingdom Metazoa; phylum Chordata; class Mammalia; order Artiodactyla; family Bovidae; genus Redunca; species Redunca redunca. The sequence goes on along the minus strand of SJYQ01094263.1, from coordinate 46,447 downwards.
TTAATACTCTGTTAAAAGTATTTCATAATCAATCATTTACCACTGAAATTTTTGTAATAATTAAATAGGAAAATAGAATAGTTTCCCCATATATCTGATATATAGTCAATTAAATTTTCTATTGGAGTTTCTTTCACTTAAAATTTTAAGCTCTCCAACTTCAAATGGATGTGATTTTCCCTTGGTGTGTGCTAATTCTTCTTCTTTTTTTTTTTTTTACTATGGTTACATAATTATCCAAGTATGTTTATCTCTCTGTGCTTAATCCTTTCTTCCATTTTGAAAAGTTTATTTTCATATATGTATCCATTTTTGGCCTCTCCTTGCTTTCATTAATCAGCATTTAATTATTATTGTANGTCTTCCCATTACTCTTCTTTTTGAGATTACCTCATGTTGAGGTTTTGATTGAATGACATTAAATTTAGAAATAATTTATAATTAAGGAATAATTATCATAGTAAGAGCAAATTAAAACAAATATTAAAATGCTTACAATTGTCACATTGTTCTATGTGCTTTTCAAATATTAACTCATTTAATTCTCAGAATAACTTTGATCTACTTAACTATTGGCCGTATTTCTTTAACTCTTCCTATATCATCCACAGCTTTGTCATGATTTAATCCTGGGATTAGGATTAGGATTGACTCTGGACTTGGTGATAAGATTTGCACTGGTGAGTAGAATGCAAAGAGATAAGCTGAATATAGAAATATGCTTGCCCAACTTGGCTTGCTCTCTTGTGCTCCAGTCATGGCCATAAGAAGAATATGTGTCTATCCCACTGAACCAGGAGGGCCAGGAAACACTTAGAGCAAAGCTCATCCAATAGATGCACAGATTATAAGACTAAATTATTGTTGCTTTTAACCATTGAGTTTTGGAGTAGTTTGTTAAGCAGTATTGTTTGGCAACAGCTAAGTAATAAGCCACAGTGTTCAATAGGCACTATTATTATTACCATTTTACAAATGCGAAAAAATGAGGCAAAGAGAGGTTAAGTAACGTATTAGCTAGCAAATGGACAGAATGGCTCCAGAGTACATGCTTTTAACTATCTTTACAATATTTGAGCCTTCATTTAGAGGAAAGTTTAGTCAAAACCATATATTCTATTTTTTTCATCTTCTAATATAAATATATACTTTTCTTTATAAGGATGCCACACGTCTCATCTAGTTTATTCTGAAATATATATATTTTTTTATGATGATCAGGGTTTCTCTTTATAGATTTTGGACTAAAACTTTGTTCTATTTTTCAACCTACTTTGTTATCAATACTTTAAAACTTTAGAGCTCTGTCATCGTCAATGTTGGTAAACACACGAGGAAAAAAGCTTTAGTAAGCTATTCACAGAGAATGTATCCCGATGAGCTAGCACCTACTGCGTTCTTTATTTCACTGTCCTCTTTACTCATGACTCTATTGACCGCTCCCTGGCTCTTGGCTATCTGATATCCTAATCTCTTTGATGTCCTTCTGTTTCTTCCCATTTTGTTATAAAATTATAGCACTTATTTACACAAGTAAAGGTTTGGTTGTGAAGAACACTGAGCCAATTCATGAAAAACCACTTCATATGGTGCTGGTACCATTCCTTTATTAGGTAATGTCCAGTAAATTTTGCCTTCTTTGCAATTTTATTTCTCTTGCTACTTCTTAGTCTCCTTGTGAACCCCTATTCATCTTCCCCGTCCTTAAATAGTTCTGTATGGTTCTGTCCTTCTGAAGGAGGGCATGGCAACCCATGCCAGTATTCTTGCCTGGAGAATCCCCATGGACAGAGGGGAGGGCTACAGTCCGTGGGGTCGCAAGGGGTCGGACACGCCTGAGCCGCTAGGCATAGTTCTGTCCTAGACCCTTTCTCACTCCCATTTTCTACCTTTCCCTGGAAAATTTTTTACCCACTCTAGATGTGGATGAAATTTTCTGGTCTGCCCTGTTCCCTGAGGTGCAGACCCATGCATCTGTGTGGGTGTGTGAGCTAAGTAGTTTCAGTCTGATTCTCTGTGACCATACGGACTGGAGGAGGGCCATGCCCTCCTCCAGGGGATCTTCCTAACCAGGGATGGGACCCATGTGTCTTATGTCTCCTGCACTGGCAGCTGGGTTCTTCACCGTTAGTGCTACCTGGGAAGCACCCAGACACAAATATTCACCTACCTACTGCCCTCCTCCATTGAGATCCTCACAGACCTCAAATTCAACAACACTGAAGTAATTTTTTGCCATCTACTCCCCAACCTTGCTAGTTCTTTCATGACTCTAATCATTATAAATGCCTCCACCATTCATTCAACTTCTCCAAAACCAGAAACTGGGTATAATCCTTCCTTCTTCCTTCATTCTTTTTCTCACGTCAACAACATCTATTGATTTTACTACTGAATATCACATAAAGTCATACAATTTTTAGTCTTTATTTCAATCAATTCTTACATTCTTAAATTCATATGATTACTATAGATTCATAAAGCTAATAATCAGGAACATGCTACTTCTTAGACATCCAATCAAGAAGTTACTCTTACTGATTAGCCTTGACTCTGTATTTCACATCTGTTTCACCCCACTGAGATCAGACACCAGACCACTTCAATCACAGGATGTCAGCACGCTTTTCATTTGGCCTGGGAATCCACCAATGCCTGCACAGATGGTTGTCCCAGATAATCACCCACTTAGACGCTAATGCTTCTCTCTTCTTTTCTAGATCCTGGTGGTTTAGTCACATCCCAACTGTACTTCTTCCTGTCATATTACAAAAACTAGATGCTCAATCATAGGATGTTCTGACTCTAAGCTTATCCACATATTTTTCAGCTGTGTCTCCCGCATTATATTAATATTTGGTAAACTTCACCCACCTTATCCATTAAGCAATCCCATTAAAACTTTTTTAATGCATTCGATTCAAATCATTCGTGCTCAAAACTCAATACACATGAGAATCACCTGGAATGTTTCTTCTAATATAAATATTTTCAGACTTTGGATATTTTGATTAGGTTTTGGGTGGAACTGGCAATTTTCTTTTAAAAAACCACTAGAGAATTCTAAGGAGCAGCCAGGCTTAGGAATTGATTTTTCTAAAAAGAAAATTATATGTAAATAATATAGAAGTTTATTTACAATTTAAGCAATAAAAACAGATTTTAAAATTATAGAAATTACCATCTTTTCCCATAATAAGCAGCCTGTTTAAAAGTCTGCTTTCACATGGGGCTTCCCTGGTGGCTCAGCTGGTAAAGAATCCTCCTGCAATGCAGGAGACCTGGGTTTAATCCCTGGGTTGGGAAGATTCCCTGGAGAAGGGAACAGCTACCCACTCCAGTATTCTTGGGCTTCCCTGGTGGCTCAGCTGGTAAAGAATCCTCCTGCAATGCAGGAGACCTGGGTTCAATCCCTGGGTTGGGAAGATTCCCTGGAGAAGGGATAGGCTACCCACTCCAGTATTCTGGCCTGGAGAATTCCATGGACTGTATAGTCCATGGGGTGGCAAAGAGTCGGACATGACTGGGCAACTTTCACTTCAATTCCTGCTTTCATGTAAAGATGTTTACAGAATGGAAGAAGGATCTTTTCTTTAAGAGTTCAGCTTTTCCGAGTTTCTAATGTCAAAAACCTTGCTACTTTGGGGCTGCCACAATTTTGTTGTTGTTGTTCAGTTGCTAAGTTGTGTCAGACTCTTTTGCGACCTCATGGACTAAAGCCTCCCAGGCCTCTGTCCATGGAATTTCCCAGGCAAGAATACTGGAGTGGGTTGGCATGCCCTTCTCCACGGGATCTTCCTGACCCAAGGATCGAATCCGCACCTCCTGCATTGGTAGATGCATTCTTTACCAATGAGCCACCAGGGAAGCCTAGCTACCATTTTACTAAGTTGAAAATTTAGTGTCTCATCATTATAAATTATTACAGCTTATTTCGACAGAGACTTTCTCAAAGAAAGCAAATGATCTTAATTACTAAACCAGACATTTAATCATCCTACTTGGTCTTATTCAGAGAGCTTTGGTTTCTTGTGACATGACTCAAAGTAGGGGTTTCCCAGGTGGTTCAGTGGTAAAAGAACCCACCTGCCAATGCAGGAGATGCTCGATCCCTGGGTCAGGAAGATCCCCTGGAGGAGGAAATGGCAACCCACTCCAGTATTCTTGCTTGGGAAATCTCATGGAGAGAGGAGCATGGCAGGCCACAGTCCTCAGGATTGCAAAAGATTCAGACATGACGTAACGACTGAGCACACACAACTCAAAGTAGCCTTAGATCCATGGCCTAATAAAGAGTTAATAATGATCAACAAGAAGTTCCTTATATGGAATCCATGTGAAGATGACTATATAGGACAACCATGTTTTCGACAATTTGTGTTCAAGTCTAAACTTAGTGACATTCTTCATTTTTAAGAACTTAATATACTTACAAACCCAAACAAGCAGCAATTAGGGTTTTAAATCTTGTAATAGTCTATAAACCCCTGGATTGACTATTTTCACATCTTTTAAAGATGCATTTAAAAATTAGCTGTATCTGTTAAGTATCTGAGTACATGTTTAGCTGAAAATAAATAACCTACAGAAGAAAAGAAAATAGCGTTAACGGGCATGCTGTCTTACTAGGCAAAGACGAAACAAACCAAAATCTTGTTTAGGGGTATGTGGTTTGCAAGTTAGGGCAATTCTGTCCATCCATACTGGGGAGGCTACAGAAAATGTCATATTTATGATGAGAAGCAATATAAATATTTCAAGGATATGGCGCAACTCCCCATTTTTCTGCTCATCTGTGGCTTTCTTAGCTTCTCTATTCACAAATAAGCTTCTCATATCCACTCCTTCATTCCACCCTTCACCCCTGACCATCCAATATCCTTGGTATGTCCACTGAGGAGCTCCAGGCCACACTATGGTACCTTGCTGGGGGCGCTCCGCAGAAAGAGAGAGAGGCAGTGGAACTTCCCTCAGCAGAACTGAGGGGTCCTGAGGAAAAGTGAGCCTGCTGTCCACCAACCCAGCCCCTCGGCAAGCGAGAGACAATCAGACGCGACGGGTTCGCTCTAGTGCAGTTCCGCTTTATTGTTGCAAACTCCCTGCTTATAAAGGCAAGCGGGGGGCGGGGGGGGGTTTGTGAGGGACTTTCCATAGCTGCACCAATCACGTTAAAGGTCAAATCGTCATGTGCTATCATTATAACAGGAGTCTATGGTGATCACGTGCTATCTACGTGCACAGAAATCAAGAGAACCAATCAGAAGTTTTGACAAACAACATAGACTATGCCCCCATCTCTTCCGCCAGGCGCCATCTTAGTTTCCCTCCACAATGCTAGCCTTTTTCTTTTTCAAGGTTTCCCATTTAGGGCCCCACAGTACCTTATTCTGAGCTCCCCTCTCTAGTAGTGAGGGTCCTGCCAGTTTACCCAGTTTACCCTGCCAGTAAACTTTTCCATTAACATTATCCAATTAAATGAGGTCATATCTGTGTCTCTCGTTCCTTTGTCCCTTGTGTTCCTCTTAGTTGATTTGCTTACTCCTTCTACACATTGAGTGAATGCTCTCTTCCATCAGATGACATAGCCATTTGTTGTTCAGTCGCCTAGTCGTGTCCAGCTCTTTGTGACGCCATAGACTGCAGCACGCCAGGCCTTTCTGTCCCTCCCCATCTCCCAAATTTTGTTCAAGTTCATGTCCATCGCATCAGTGATACCATCCAGCCATCTCATCGTCCTCCTCAGAAGGAGAAAACGGTGTCAGAGGACATAGCCAGAGCATGGTTCTTTATCATAAGGAATATATTACTGTAGAAATTTTACCCATTTTGACAGTTGTATGACTCTAGTCTTTACTCCTTAAAACATCTCCCTAAAAACATCCTGGGATTTCTTTTCCTGTATTTTTCATCATGTCTTGTTCTAAAACAAAAATCTTCAAGAGACTCAGTACTCTCAGGGTGAAACTACAATTCTTCAAACTTTTATCGACTGAGGCAATTCATTTCTAGTCTAGCTCTATAAATCCCAGAAATAACCTCAATAAGATTTAATAGAATATTTTATCATGCTATGTCCTATTTAAAGGACCTCATCACTCCTGATGCCCCTAGAATCAAGTTCCAGCCTTTCATACCTTTCACAGCTCTTCAATATCTGGTGTCACTTGAAATTTCTAACATTATTTCCCAAACTCCTCCAGTCCAAATGTGTCTCAGCCGGTTGGTATTCTCTTTTCTTTTACATGAAATGTCCTTCCTTTAACTTCTTCTTTTCCTTCCCAAATTTCCATCATACTTTAAGACATAGCTTTAGTATCACCTCTTGATTAAGTTTTGCATGAATAATCAGTTCATACTAATTTCATCTCTAAGCAATCCTGCTTTTCTCATTTTTTTAAACTGAACCAAATAATACCTTTAGTTTTTATATAATCATTCTATAACTAGAGGAGTATATTTGCAATGTGACCACATCCAAGCCAAAATAAACCTAAGATGTGATTCCATAGGGAAGCTGATTGCCTGAACACCAAAATATCAGCTCAGAAAAGAATTAGAAGTTATTGAGGGTCTTTAACTTTGGATTTCATGAGGATGTTAGAACTATTGCTTAGAGTGCATGAAACCCAATCCTATAATTAGAAATGTGAAGTTTATGTAGTTAAAATATCAGTAGAGATACAATAAAGGCTAGACCATTCAACTGCCTCTGATTTCATTCTCAAGTCTTCTTTATGGATATGGGTATAACCCTTACCTATTCCCTACTATGGGTGGGGCACCCAGCTGATGGATTTTGCCCTTAAAGTCACATCTCATTTGGTCTGCCATGGCATGACCATTCTTGTTCTTTGGCTCTTACTACTAATTGTAAATAGTTCTTATTCTCCTTTTGTGTTAGTCTTGTTTATTCCAGAAGTGGCTTTTTTAGGGCTGAGTTCTGCCTTTCCATCCTACGTGTGGATTGTCTGCATGCCTTGTGTGGGAATTAGAATTCTCCAACTCTAGCAGCTGTGTTCTGTGCTGTGTGGCTGGAAAACATCTTAAAGCCACTTATGGGAAGAATATCTTTTGAAAAACATGGGTCTTGAAGTCAGACAGATTTCTAAGTCTAAATTTCCTGCATAAAGGGGATAACAAGCAAAATACCATCACCTTCAATTTGAAGGTCATTTCTTGTACCATCCCACTCACTAACCACACCCAGTCTAAGGCAACTTTCTTTCTTTTAAAATTTCTTTGAATTGTTTCTTCACTTTTGAATACTTATCTGAATAGCTATACAGAATACCACAGAATAATAGGTATTAGAGTTTGGTGATGATTAGTTTATCAGTATATTTCTTCCCCGCCACAATTTAAGTTCCACTAGAGCAGAGGCCTGGCGGGCTGCAGTCCAGTCCACCTGGTTGCAAAGAGTTAGATACGAGTTACCAAAACTTTCACGTGGGGCTTCCCTGGTGACTCAGATGGTAAAGAATCTGCCTGCAAATGCAGAAGACCTGGGTTTGATCCCTGGGTTGGGAATATTCCTGGAGAAGGGAATGGTTACCCACTCCAATATTCTTGACTGAGAACTCCACGGACAGAGGGAGCCTGGTGTGCTACAGTCCATGCGGCTGCAAAGAGTCAGACATGACTGGCTAACACTTTTCAAAACAAAAGCTATGCCAGACTTAGTTCACCATTATGTTTCCAGCCTGTAGCACTAGTCCAACTCCTCAAATATTTGTTGAATGGGTAAATTCCTTATAAGGTTGGTGGAGAAGGAGAGGAAGTAAAGAGTGTAAAACACTATATAAATATTTAGAGCATGTGTGTGTGTGTGTTTATCAGTACACAGAGTACTGCAATTAGTACATGGTATTTGATAAAAGGTCTGTCTAGTCAAAGCTGTGGTTTTTCCACTGGTCATGTATGGATGTGAGAGTTGGATGATAAAGAAAGCTGAGCACCAAGGAATTGATGCTTTTGAACTGTGGTGTTGGAGAAGACTCCTGAGAGTCCCTTGGTCTGCAAGGAGATCCAACCAGTCCATCCTAAAGGAGATAGTCCTGGGTGTTCATGGAAGGACTGATGTTAAAGCTGAAACTCCAATACTTTGGCCACCTGATGCAAAGAGCTAACTCTTTTGAAAAGACCCTGATGCTGGGAAAGATTGAGGACAGGAGGAGAAGGGGACAACAGAGGGTGAGATGGTTGGATAGCATCACTGACTCAATGGACATGAGTTTAAGTAGGCTCCAGGAGTTAGTGATGGACAGGGAGGCTTGGCTTGCTGTGGTTCATGGGGTCGCAAAGAGTCAGACACGACTGAGCGACTGAACTGGACTGAACATTTATTTTTTTATTCTTGCTTGAAATCTGAACTGAAAATAGCCCTCCCTCTTGCAGTAGCAACATAGACACTTCTTGTGTTATATCACTGACTCTCCCCAACTAAAAGTAGTGGATTGATCTGAATGTTCATTTGCCTGTTTTCTACGGAAGCACCTAATAAGGCCCACAGAGCTGGGAGCATTACCTCACAGTGCTTTCAGTCTCCCAATACTCAGGTCTCTCATTACATATTTGGTGATTTAACTCACAGACTTGCTAAGATCACATTCCCAAGCAGTCTTCTAAAACTGCCCATCTCTTCACAGACTAAGCAGAATGGCCTCAGAGAAGAAAATTGCCTAATGGAAGACTACATGTGTTAGCAAAATTAACTGCATGGAGCACATAGAAAGTTTCAAAGGTGTTAAGTTTCCATTTTACACATTTTGCCTAGAAACTTAATAGGAAATTTAGCAACATGATGGAATATGACACCGTAACCAAGTATACTTCAATAAAATAAATAAGTAAATACATACATAAAAATAAATAAATAGCTAAGTAAAACTTAGATTTATATCTAGGCAGCAAAGTGAATCTGTCATTTTATGTAGTGCCCAATAAACAACTGCTGAATAACTTTGTGGAGGGGGGAAAGTATGTCTCAGTGGCTCCTGGCGTTGATTGCCTCCCCATCAGATACTTTAAGCCCCCTTCCTGTCTTGGAGCACGGCTTTAAAAACACGACTCTAGTAAAAGCAGGCGTATCTTCACAATCAAGACAAGCTTTTTTTTACTCCACAATTGTAAAAAAAAGGGAGGGGGGCGGGCAGAGTTCCCCGAATTTCTAGATGGGAAATGGTTTCTTTACTGCCGGAGTGTAGACCGGCCTCGTGGTTCCTGGGGGTGGAACGTGCAACTCTTCTTCCTCTCCATGTTCTTGGCTGGAGACAGCTGTGGTAAGTGTGGGGAGATGGGGAAAAAAGGCGATTTCAGTATTTTCACGTAGAGAGACGCTAATCAGGAAGTCAGACTGTAAAGGCCAGCAATAGCCAAAGGAAATTCAACTTGTAGTCGCGACTGTTTGGGGAAAAAAAAAAAAAAAAAAAGCGGGGATAAAAGAAGTAGGAAAAATTGGGGGAGGGGGAGGCTAGTAAAAGAAAACCAGAAAAGAGAGGGTGTCTGCGCACTCTGTTGTTTCTCCTGCGCTTCCTTTCTCACTCCCTCCAGAAGCTAGAAAAAGTTTGCAGACGCAGCTTTCGGAATGGGTGAGCGGGATGTTGATTTGCAGACCCTGGAGGAAAAGCGCCCGCTTCCCTCTTCCCCATTCCCGCAGCAGCCTTCCCATCTCGGAAGGACGGAAGGCAGTCCTCCTGGAGACCCAGGGAAGCTGTAGCCCACGATCCCTCAGGGCTCAAACAGCGAGCAGCACTGTCTCTCTGGCAAAGCCTCTCCCACCTCTTCCATCCTCCTCCCGGAAGGGAAAAAGACAAGCTCGAACCTCTAAACCGACTTTACCCCTCCCCCTCTTCCTGGGGGAGCTGAAGCAGAAAGTACGGTTCTGTGATTCACTGGAGAGAAAAGAGGGTGGAGGCAGCAAAGAACTCCGAGTGCCAAAACTAAGTTGGTTAGCTGACAAAACGCACGCAGCTTGCAGCGCTCCAACCCCGCGAAGACCAAGTGGGCTTGGCGCGGAGTAGGCGCGGGGTCAGGGGCCGATTTGCGTCCCCGTGCGCTCCAGGGACGAGGAGAAGTTCCTACAAAGAAGGGGTGCTCAACGGTGGAGGGAGATCGGTTAAGCGGGGTGTTTTTTATTCATTTGACCGGCTGGTGAGTGTCGGGGAGATTGGCAAACGCCTGGGAGAGGAAAGAGAAACAGAGAGCCCTGAAAGAGTGGAGAAAGTGATCCGGCGCCCGGTTCACCGCCTGCAGCTCTTTATCTGCCTGGGTTAGTGGTTTTTATCGGCGGTTCAGCTTCCCAGTACTTTCCAGCTGAGGGGACTGCTAGACCGACGGTCGATCCCACATCCCTCAGTGCGCGCGCCTCCCAGCTCCTCCTCAAGACCCTCCTCAACTCCTCAGCCACGAGGGCGAAAAGTTCTGGCCACGAGTAGTTCCTGCCCAAGGTGATTCTCAGTTCCTTACTTGATTTTTTTTTGTTTTCCTCTTGGGAACTTTTGGGTGGAGGCTTTGACTTTTTGTGTGGAAGCTACTTTGGGGAGCTAGGAGGGGGGAAAAGTGCAATTTGATGGAGAAAAGCGACTCCTTGTTTTCTCACACGTCCCATCCCTTAAGCCACCACTTCTAGAAGATTAAAGTTGTTGGACGTGGGGACAGCTGAGAGGAGAACAGGACTTCTTTCCAGGTGGAGCCCCTCCGCCGCCTGTTGAGTCTGTCCCTCCTGCGTGCATGTGTGCGCCAGCGGCGGCGCGGGGTGCGTTGCTCTGCTTTGGAGGCTCAGCTGGGACCAGAGCGAATGGCCCCCAGGGGCTGCGCGGGGCCTCTGCCTCCGCCACCTTCTCCACAGACCTGGGTCTGGCCCAGAAAGATGCTAGCCATGGGGGCGCTGGCAGGCTTCTGGGTTCTCAGCCTCCTCACTTATGGTTACCTGTCCTGGGGCCAGGGCTTGGAGGAGGAGGAAGAAGGGGCTTTGCGAGCTCAAACTGGAGAGAGACTGGAGCCCAGCGTAACTGCCGTGTCCCAGCCCCATCTCATTTTCATCCTAGCGGATGATCAGGGATTTAGAGATGTGGGTTACCATGGATCAGAGATAAAGACTCCCACTCTTGACAAGCTTGCTGCCGAAGGAGTTAAACTGGAGAACTACTATGTCCAGCCTATTTGCACACCGTCCAGGAGTCAGTTTATTACTGGAAAGTAAGTATTACTTTATTCTTTGCAGATATCCTAACTTAATGGAGTTGCAGTAAATATGGGAAACTAAATGAATGAATGAGTGAATGAATGGATGGATAAAATGCATTTAGCTGTGGTGGGTATTAAAATGGATGTCCTGTTGATGATCAGTCTCCTGAGCAGATTAGTCTCATTTTCCTTACTCTCAGAGCCTGCTGTGAAGTGTGTTCAGAGTTTTAAAATGAGATCAGAACTTATAAACTCCCACCTGCCAACCAGAGATCTCCAGAGGTGTTCTTTTCTAAATGGATTTTGGCTTTTGAGCTTGCCCAGATTTTGTTTCAGGTGTCAGAATTCCTAGTCACCGTCACTGATAAGAGACACAGACCAAAATTTTTCTGGATTCTTGGTTTATTTGTAAATCTAGAATTGAATAATCAAAGCCACAGGTAATCACAGAGAGAAGGGCAAAGAAACATGGAAGGCAGTGTAAAATCTGGCCAGTGTACATGGGACTCTGTCTGGGTCTTTGATAAGTAATTTTCTCTTACAAGATCATTAGGGAAGGCAATGTGTAATGACCAAGGCAGTTCTCAAAATGGGAGAAAATACAGTGGTAAATGCTCAATATGAGTTAAAATTCATCCAAAGTTTTCCACTGTACCTCACACATCTGGGGATTTTCTGATTAACTCTAAGAAAAATCAGATTATTTGGATGCTTAAGAAAGTGTTCTTAATATTATTGTTACTTTGCTAAATAGCTGAATCTCCTACTCAAGGTGTTCACTCATATTCATATTTTTACTCCATCCTGTCTGAATATAGGTTACTATAACTAGTTTGCTTGTCCAAATTCTGCCTGTGGAATGGAGATAAACTAGGAGACCCAGAGGTTTAGTCATTGGACAGAGGTAGAGGAAAAGCCTTAGAGGTTTCAGTGAATGAGTCTTGTGATTTCAGTTTCAGGGGAGGCTTGCTTCAGTGAAGTTGTTCTTGGAATTGGTTCCTATAAGAGTAGCCAGTATCCATTGGAAAAATAAAGACTATTTTGTAGGAATCTCTGTCTTGCAGAGACTTTTGCTTACTACCCGATTTCCACTGCTTAGCAAACTGTCAGAAGTTATCATCACTGCCAGAAAAAAAAAAAATAATAAATCCAGTCACTTCCTGTCTTGAGAGTGAGAGTAAAGAAGACTCACTGTACTTCAGAATCATTCTAAAGGTTAACTGTGGCATCAGAAAGTCAGGGGCATTTGGTATTTATAAAGTAGCAGACTGTTGGCTAGAAAATAAGTCCATCTGATGGCCTGGGGGTCAAGTTCTTTATATCTAATCCAAACATCCTTATATTTGGTTTTAGAAATAAATTTGTCGTAAATGCTTCCCTGAAACTCTTCGACTAAATTTATAGAATTTAGATTTATTCAGATAGCCAAGAATAATTGAAAAACATATACCTAAATGGTATTAATTTATCTTTCACGATAGAGCATTTAAGACTTTTTTTTCACCAAAGAACATATAGTTCCTAAGCATTATCTTGCACTGATAAACTATCTAGGTTTTTATCTTTTAATCTTGATGTTTAATTAATGACATGAAGCAGAAGTCAAGGTGGAAATAAATTCTCATTTTTCTTTGTTGTCAAAGGTTGACTCTCCTGTCTTTTCAATGCAAACATCTCAGGAAAAGATTGATTCTCCTTATTAAATTTTTCTGTTCAGTGTAACAAGTTGTGTAACTGTTTTATAGGAAAAAAAGTTCAAATAACTATTGTGATTTGACTTAAATTTCTGTTTGAATTAAACAGTTGAAGACTTTTGCACTTTCAGTTCTCCTTTTAGACAAATTGCTGGAACCTTCCTTAAATGAACACAGATGTAAGAAAGAAAGTGCTTATAGAAGCCTAGTTCTGGGTCTGGTATTCATAATGCAAGCCCAGAAAATATGGTCATTTGTCCTCTACATGGGTACTTTTCTATGATTTCTAGATCCTCTAAAGTTAATAGGAAACCTAAATTAATGAATTACATTAAGGGAAAGAACAGGTTATGTGGAATATGATAGAATTCAACAACTGTCACATTTATGAAGGAAGAGTTTAAGTGATTGAAGCTAGAGCTACTTTTGATACTATTAACAAAACAGTCTTCACTTTATATTTTGCTTGAGTCAAAATCTAAAAATTATTCCCTTATACTGCACATAGCTATGTTAAATTCCAACTTCTTTAACAAATTACATCATATCAGTTTGGCAATATTGAGCATAAGCCAGCCTGTCAATAAGCATTCCTTGTGTACAGATCCCTATATTGGAACTGTGAGGAGCAAAGAAGTAAGCCCTAATCTCTGGATGGTGACTCTCAAGTTTGTGCAAAAGAATCAGCCCAACTGCTAGTAGCTGAAGTACAGTCTTCCAGCTTCAGTGGTTTGGGGTTGAGCCCAGAAATTAATAGTAATTTAACAAATATATCCAGTTATTCTAATAATGATACAATATAAACTGAGTGTTAATATTTAACACTAGCATCTACTGAGCAGTCACTGTGTTCCGAGATAATGCATTTTTACCTCATTGAATCCTTACAACAACTCCATGAGGTGACTATTATTGTTATCCCTAAGAGTAGATGTGGCTGTCGATTCCAGGAGAGAGAGTAATGCAGACATTCTAGTGTGTCCTGGGCTTTGAGAAACAACACTGTAAGTGTTCAGAGTTAGACTGCAGATAGAAAGGTTGATTGAGAAAGCAGCTGCCTGCATTTGATTTATTTCAAAGTAATTTCCCCACCTTTTAAAAAATAGTTTTTCAAATAAAGACATATAGCAATGACATCATTTCTTCTTAAAGAGAATATAATGAAGGCCTCAGAAGAGAGTTATAAATTTTGAAAAATTTAGATATGCTTCATGCAGACTTTAGAGTTGCAAAAACTGGCAATCTGAGCTGAATATATATCTTTGGCAATACTTTTGTGTTCTGACTATTTTGTTATTCATTTTTTCCCACTTGAAATACCATGACGATCATTTAACAAATGTAAAGATAAACCAAATAATGTATATTTGTAACAGGATATTTGATTTGATAAATTAATTTTTTTAAAAAAACAACCCCTGCGACTCACCAAGGGTAATCACGATCCAGCTTCTAACACTTTATTTTGCCTGTTGTGGAACTTCATATGAATAGAAATATAGAAAAGGTATTTCTTCATGTCTGGCTTCTTTCTCTTTAACATTTTGTTGTAAAATTCACCCATATTGTTAGCTGGGAGTTATAATCCACTTATTCTCATCAGTGAATAGTGTTCTTTTGTATAAACGTGCTATATTTATTCTTCCATTCTGTTGAATGACATGTGGGTTGTTTTGGTGTTGGGCCATTATTAATAGTGCTGCCATAAACGTACTTGCGTATATTTTTGGTGAATATATTTGTATATGTCTAGAATATCTATAAAAAGCAGGATTACCGGATAATTGGAATGTATATATACATATATACAGTTTTCGTAGATACTTCCCAGCACTTAAAGTGGCTCAGCCACCATATACTCTCATTAGCGATGGAAAGTTTGTCTGCTTCACATTATTGCTAACATTGGTTGGTATCTCTTTCATTTTAGTCATTTTGGTTATTATCCAGTGGTATACCATTATGGTTTGGTTTGTATTTCCCTGGTGACTGAAGAAATTGAGCATATTTCATATTTTTATGGACTGGATATTTACTTGTATCTGATTTTTTGTCTGAGTTTTCATTAGGTGATTGCTTTTCCTTATTGATTTGTGGTAGTTATTTTTATATTCTACTCTTTTGTCAGGTATTTGAACTGCAAATGACTTCTCCCATTCTGTGGCTTGTTTTTTTCATTTTCTTAATGTTTTTTGATGAACAGAGGGTTTTAAATTTATTGTTGGCTTATTTATAACCTTTTTCTTGATGTTCTATTTAAGATATCTTTGACTAAATCAAGATCATTACAATGGTCTTTAAAAATTTTTTTATAGTTTTCTTTTTGTTTACATCTATAATTCATCTGGAATTAATTTCTAATATGGTATAAATCAGGATTCAAACAAACTGTTTTCTATATGTAAACTGACTTAATCTACACTATTTATTAAGAAATATACTTTCTCCACTTTACTACAGTGTCATCTTTTTCATAAACCAGAAAAGGTATGTTTTTGGGTCTGTTTCTGGACTCTATTCTATACCATTGACCTTTGTCCATTCTGCCAACCCTACATTCCCTTAACTATTGTAGCTCTATAATAACTGTTTGAAAACTGACTTAATCTACACTATTTATTAAGAAATATACTTTCTCCACTTTACTACAGTGTCATCTTTTTCATAAACCAGAAAAGGTATGTTTTTGGGTCTGTTTCTGGACTCTATTCTATACCATTGACCTTTGTCCATTCTGCCAACCCTACATTCCCTTAACTATTGTAGCTCTATAATAACTGTTTGAAAACTGACTTAATCTACACTATTTATTAAGAAATATACTTTCTCCACTTTACTACAGTGTCATCTTTTTCATAAACCAGAAAAGGTATGTTTTTGGGTCTGTTTCTGGACTCTATTCTATACCATTGACCTTTGTCCATTCTGCCAACCCTACATTCCCTTAACTATTGTAGCTCTATAATAACTGTTTGAAAACTGACTTAATCTACACTATTTATTAAGAAATATACTTTCTCCACTTTACTACAGTGTCATCTTTTTCATAAACCAGAAAAGGTATGTTTTTGGGTCTGTTTCTGGACTCTATTCTATACCATTGACCTTTGTCCATTCTGCCAACCCTACATTCCCTTAACTATTGTAGCTCTATAATAACTGTTTGAAAACTGACTTAATCTACACTATTTATTAAGAAATATACTTTCTCCACTTTACTACAGTGTCATCTTTTTCATAAACCAGAAAAGGTATGTTTTTGGGTCTGTTTCTGGACTCTATTCTATACCATTGACCTTTGTCCATTCTGCCAACCCTACATTCCCTTAACTATTGTAGCTCTATAATATATTTATATTTGGAATGTAAGTCCTTTTACTTGTTCTTCTTCCAAATTGCTTAAGCTATTCTTTACTAGTTCATTCATTTTAATATGAAAGAAGGGAGGGTATGGATGTACAGATTCAAAGGAGTTGAAGGATTTGGTTTTGGAGAATATGAGGTAGTTTTCTTCTGATTATTCTACTTTCTAAGTGAAATAATAAATGAGGTCATTAGATGAGAATGAGAATCTTAAGGTTCAAAGACAGATAGAAAATATTCTAGGAGAGTGAGAAAGTGAGTTAAGTAGAGAAGTGCTGTAAAAATAGTGGGCAGCGATGAGAACCCATTTGAGATCTGAGGTCATACATTTAAACAGAGACCAGTCCTCGCTTGTTTTTCTTGCACCGTGTTCAGTTGTGTGAGTGCAGAAGCACTGGAAGAGGTGGATTTCACTAGATTTGGAGCTTTGCCAAGTGAATAGAGTGGGTCTTTAGACTCTAAACTTGGCAAGGGAAAGAGGAGGACTATAAGTGGTATATATGCTCTAAAAAAAGTGTCAGGGTCAATGGATTGTCTGTCTGGGGTTGAAGTGAGGGTACTGCAGTCCACTTGGAAAACTGGAAAGGTAGATAATGATAGTTGAAGAAATGTATGCTGAAGCAAAGTTTTATAAGTAGTGCAGTTTTTAGAAATGATAGGAGAATTGTGAGATGGAGGATAAAGCTTTAGAAGTGAAGGCAAGGTGTGAGACAGACATGGAGATGATGGATCACTTGGGTGGATATTTGAAGCATTAAGAACAATGGGAGAAATTGTATTAAAGAGAGCAGTAAGCAAGTTGCTGGAATCTGACAGCAGTGAGAGGGCAGGGCCTGGAATTGGAGGACTCTAACAGGAAAGATTGTTGTTGTTTAGTTCTCTTAAGTTGTGTCTGACTCTTTGTGACCCCCATGGACTGTAGCCCCTTGGAATCCTCTGTCCATGGAATCCTCCAGGCAAGAATACTATAGTGGGCCGACATTTCCTTCTCCAGGAGGATCAAACCCATATCTCCTGCATTGGCAGGCAGATTCTTTACCACTGAGCCATCGGGGAAGCCCATAATAGGAAAGATAATGAGCCTCTGATCTGTTGCCTGATGTTTCAAAAAAGTTGAGCCTTTAAAAAGAAATAGGAGCCAAACCATGTAGAAGTGCCACTAGGAAGATAGCCAATCCCTGCTTTGGAATCCTTGATAATTGGCCTATGGGTAGCTAGGTTGAGAGGATAACCAGCAATCAGCCAGAACAAAAAGATGGAAGGAATGTCCAGGAAACAGATGAGGTCATAGAGGATTTTGCTAATGACAGATTTTTAGTAACAGAAGGCTCTTTGGAAATAAGGAGTTAAGAGGGGAGAAGGATTTAATCAGAGCAGAGAATATACAGTGATATATATAGAGAGATTAGACTCTGAGTGAAAGATAAATTGGAAAGATTGGAGAAAGACTGCAGTTCTTGTAAAGACTGAAATAAAAGAAGCTGAAAAGCATGGTGGGAATTTTTCCAGATGATCTCTTAGGAAATGTAAGTGTCAAATTGTAATTACGGCTTCTTTCTAGAGATTGACTGAGCGGGGCCTCCTCCCTATCCGTAGCCAACTGCTGCAGCCAACTGTAGCGGTCAGGCACACAGTCAGGAGATCTGGGGGTTTTGTCCCGGAAGACAGGATCTGTGTTGGCTTTTTGCAGTGGGCTGTAGCAGCAAGGGAATGTGTCTTCCAGTAGTTTAGAAACTATCATTTTCAGATATGAAATTGTCAGCTAACAATTACCCCAGTATTGAAAACCTTGAAAGAGTAATTGAATTCTTTTGATATCAGCCAGAGTCTTGGCCTTCTCCAGTCCATAGAAATTGACTAAAGGCCAGATAAGAACTTCAGGCAAGGCTTTACTGGGGCTCCTGTGCTGGCTGCAGGATGGAGCAAAATAAGTAACAAGTTCCATTGCTCCTCCCCCAAGGAGAGGGGACAGGCTTATTCTTTATATGGATTGAAGGTAGGGGTGTGTCTAGGGGGTGAGACTGGAGGAGCGGCTTAGATGGTTTACCCAACCCTTTGTGGTATTGAGTGCAGGGCACATGCACAGTACCCTGTTTTTGCTCCTGGCTGTTCAGAAATGGCAGTTTTGGTGGGGCTTTTTTTTTTTTGTCTTTTTGTATCTTTTTGTGCAGAATTTGCCAGAGGTGCACAGGCACACAGTTATTTTTAGTCCTATATTGTTTCTTTGTATTTTGTAGCTTGAAGAGAGCTGTGTCCAGGTACAAACATTACAACACCGCAGGTAAGAGTGCCCAGGACCCAGCCTGGGAGAAAGATTCAAGAAGGCAAAGGTTTCCTGATTGTTCCATTTCACAGTCATGTGATACATACACACAACATCCACCCCCCCACACTTACACTTAGATTGTAAACATCAAGGATCATGCATGCCTGTAAACATCAAGGATCATGCATGCCTCTTCCATCCATTTCTTTTATCCAAGACCTAGTTTTAAGTAGTGTTACACACCCTAAAAGTACACAATAAATACCAGTTACTAAGAGTTCGCTTATTGCATTCATAAATATTTAAATACTACATAAACATTTAGAAAAATGTTTGTAGTTGGAGAAGTTTGGAAGAAACACTTTGGCTTTGGAAAATGAATGTAACAGCAAATGGACAGGGCGGCTTTAAAAACCTCATATATCCATTTCAAAAAGAATGCCTCAATAGATGACACCATTCAACAAATAGCTGTCTCTTCCCGTTTTACCATATGGATTTTCCTGACAGTGGAATCAGAGTCAAGTAAGCTATCGGCACACCCTTATGATCAAAGACCCTACTTATAAATGAGTCTTTTTAAAAAGACACCCTTTGAAATGAATTCCTATTCAGGTAAATCTGATGAGTTTCCTGAATAGCTGTCCTGTAAGGTGTAAATTTATCCAGGTGCTGAAGTTCAGATCATTTTGTTTCATCCTTATGACCTCTCCCAGAGATCAAAGACAAGGGAGGAACCAAAAAGGCTTGGAATTCCTGCTTCTAATGGGAGCTCAGCATGGAAACTTTTTATTTCAAAGTTTAGTTTCGTTTGGACTTTTTACTATAGCAATATTATGGAATTCATTTTTATGTAGTCTTTTTCTGTATTTTACTTTGATATAATTAGAGTGTGTAGCAATGTTCTTTTCTCATTCCAGATATTAAATATTCCAAAGAGTGTAACTTCATTGAGACATTCATTTCCCTGTGTGCTTTATTGCAAAAAAGACTTTTTGTCCCTCCCGCTTTTCCTCCTCTCTCTCCCTAATTCACCCACCACATTTACTTTACTCGGACATGACTCATTGTATCATCAGCCTCAGCAAACTAGGGAGTCTCTAGTTCCCAATGATTACTGCAGAATGGGGAAGGAAAGTGATTTTTACTGAGGGCTTCCTGGTGCCAGTTGCTTTTCAAACATCCTGTGATTTGAACTTCACATCACCCTGAGGGTAAAATATTTTTATAATTTTGAAAACTATGTATCAAATATGTAACAAATATCCTCACTTCATAGATATATGAATGTTTTAGGGAAATTAGGTAAATTTTTGGTGTTTCACCTTCTAAGCAGCAGAACATGTATTGGAATCTAAACTTGTGTGGCTTCAACAACATCCTTGCTGTTTTCATCACCCCATTCCTTCTGCCATGAAATTTGTAAATACCTTAGTCCAGTCTTCGAAAACAATTTTAGCCTTATCTTTCTTTATCTTTAAACTCTGTACTCCAGCGAAAAGAATGCTTCACTGCTTCTCGAGCCTGTCTCATACTTAACTTTCTCCCTCTTTTTGCACAGACTGTTTCCAGTCCTTGGAATTCACACCCTATCTCACTTGGCCCTAATGCCAGTCGCTCATTAAGACTCAGCTAAAATGCCACCTTTCCTATATAGGTTTCCATGATTCCTTAGCCAGAAATATTTATTCCAGTGATGCCCTTACATAATTCTTTCTGTTACTGTCTTATTAGGCATGATTTTCCACCTCGTTGACACACTGGTCCCCTGAGTAGCAAGGCTGACTTATTACCTCCATAAATTTCACAGCAGCCAATCCAGTGCTTTGTACCAACAGGCATGAAGAATGAATGAATGAAAAGATGAATAAACAATTATTTATTTCCCTCTGGCAGACCATGTGACAGAGCAGAAATAACAGAATATAGTGAGGAAATCTGAATTACACTTCTGATTTAGGGAAGTCCAGACTGTGACCTTGAATGAGTAATTTAATCTTTTGGAGACTCCATGATTTTATCTATAGAATAGGAGTAATGACAATCTCAAAGGTTGTAGCATTTAACTGAGATAACATATGAGGAAAATAATTGGAAAACTTTCAAGTATTATATAATTTTTAAGTAAAAGTTCCTCTATATTTAGAACTATATCTCCTTAATGTTTAATCACATACTGACTTTAAAAGAACTACTTGTTTTTTTTAAAAACTGCGTGTGTACTCATATCTCTTTTCCAATTTCAATCTATAAGTACAAAAGTTTACAAGTAAATCCCTTATATTTCAATTTTAATCTATTTTATCCGTCACGGTTTTTCATATGATATTTTTAGTTCTGAAATGTCCAAGAAGGTGATTAGGGCTCTATTTTTCTTTTAATTTTCTGCACTTGGAGGTTGTATGTATTGCTGTTGGTTGTCACGCTTGGCGTGTTGCTCTCATCATGCTTGGCAGAATCTGTTGGAACCCTGCTAAGCCCGTGACAAGCAAAAGCCAGATGTATGTTTAAACAGTAACGTTAAGTGTACCACACTAAATGAGAATTAAAAGTTGGGTAGTGGAAAGGCCAGTGATTAATTATTTCAAATTCCTTCAATCAGCAGTAATTTAAATACATTTTATTGCATATAATTTCTATAACTTATTTATGTTTGCATGCTAGCTTAGCTTAACCCAGGGATGACCACTCAGTGGGTGTGCAATAAAGAATTTTGAATTACGATTTTGTTCTAGGCTTTGTGCTGATTGGAATTTCGTGTGCTTTGTGATCACTTATTTCATTACCTCTTAAATGATTATACTGCCTGCAGCATTTGAATCCACAGTGCACACTAAGACCTGGGTGAAATCTCTGTCAAAATCACACAGTCAAAATTATGCCACTTGCTGCATAAAATCTTTTAGAAGCTGCCATTACCTGTAGACTAAAGCCCAATTCCTAACCATTTCATATAAGAACCTTCAAAATCTGGCCTTCTGACAAGATTCTGGTACGGTCTGCTACACTTTCCCGTTATTCCCTCTTTGGATTATCACTGCCAGGATACCGAGGCTATTCCCCTTAAAGCCCTGTTCCCTTCTAAGCAGAATTCGCTTTTCTAGAATGTTCATTGTCTTCTGGAAAAATAGCATTGCATCCTTCCCGACTATCTACGTCCCCCATCTCCCCTCCACTACTACTTGTTTACACCTTTATACACAGGTACACGTTTTTTGGCCTATATAAGATGCAGCAGTCAGTATACAAATGGTAGGATTCTTAGAATTCAAAGGCATGTTGCACACAACTTTTTCCCACAAAGAACATTGTTGATCATTTTAAAGCAATGAATGGGACCCTTCTCTCCACTGACCAGACTGAATCAATATCATGTCTCTATCATATGGTGAATATCAGTCTACCGAGTACCTGGGCTTGGAGGAGAGAAAAGGCAGAAAATAATTACTAAGTCATTGTCCTCTTGCTGAGGAGACGCATTGATTGCTTTCTCAATTCTTGGTTGTTCTCCGACTTGTTGGAGGAGGTAAGGAAGTAGCCCTGGATAAGAAAAAGGCTGGGGAAACTGACAAGATCCTGTGAGTACTGGATTGTTCCATGCAGTGTCCAGACAAACTGGATAAGCATAATTTGGCAACATTCAGTGTCTGAGAAGGTCCAGTGAGTAGGTGGGCATAGAAGCAGAAATCTGAGTGACAGCCAGTATTTGATTAAATTAAATTCATGATCACGGATCCGAAATAGGCACACAAGAATGCCCAGTGATCCTTTAATCACTGGCATTTTTGTGTTCAGTGTGTCCGATTCTTCAGAACTACTGTTTCAAGATTCCAAGTGTGTGTCCAGTTCTTCAGAACTACTACTTCAAGATTTCTCACCTCAAGCTGCCAATGTGCCCTCATCAGCTCACTACTTTACTTCAAAATTCCATTGAGAGAAAAGAAGCAATAGTGAATTGGAAGAATTGTCGCTTTCTTTTACCAATACAAAATTTCCGAACCCAGGGCCTGCAGGAGCCACGTTGTCTGCTTTCCTTCCTCCAGTAGGCACTGAAGCATTTGCATCTGTCAAGCACACACCTCCCAGAGCGCCTTCCCTACTCGGACACTTGATTCTTAAATTCTACCTTTTTTCTCATTCATTATTACTTTTTTAAATCTCTACAAAATTATTTTCATATGCATGTGAATGAACTTTAGTTCCTTGCATCTACAAACAAAAACATGAAAAAAAGTTAATTGACCCAATTTCTCTGCTTTCCTACCTAGCAAAAATTCATGAGTTATCTATACTTGGGAACTCCATTCTAAATTATTAATTTATACTACATTAATCTATAGTTACATCTATTCAATCTACATTTATCAATCATTATCAATGTATATTATACTATGTGTGTGAGTGTGTGAAGTCGCTCAGTCGTGTCCGACTCTTTGAGACCCCATGGACTGTATGTAGCTTACCAGGCTCCTCCCTCCATGGAATTCTCCAGGCAAGAGTACTGGAGTGGGTTGCCATTTCCTTCTCCAGGGGATCTTCCCGACCCAGGGATCGAACCCAGATCTCCAGCATTCCAGGCAGATGGTTTAACCTCTGAGCCACCTGTTATCAATATATTGCAATATTATAATTATCAATGTACATTACAGTTCTGATAATATAATCTAATACTATAATATTAATTGTATTCATGTATGCCGTAATAATGTAGACAGAAACTTTACCATCTGAGCCACCAGGGAAGTCCTAATAATAATAATGTATACTATAATATTAATTTATACTATAGATGATCAAAATCTTAAGATTTTCACNTATTAATATATAATACATATTTTATAAACTATATATTCTCTAAGCTTCATAATTTGTGTATAAATATTAATATCCACATTTTACATAAGAAAAAAATCAAGCTCTCAGAAGTAAAATGCCTTTGCCAAAGTCCTATGGTAAGTAATGAGACTAGAATTCCAACCCCAAAACTATGACTTTCCACTACATGACACAGATGGTTGACAGGATGGATTTGGTGTAGCTAGCTGTATAGCTTATCTTTAGAGTAGAAATAAAAGAATATCCTGTTCAACAACAAATAGCTAAATAGAGTTATTCTAAGAACCAGAACTCATTTCAAACTGGCTTCCCTATTCAGTTTGAGAAAACTGGGGTCCATTCTTGTTTTTCATTTGTTTTATATATAAATTAAAGATAATGTTATGAGTTTATCTTTCAGAATTTTTAATACTTAAATTATTAATCAAAATATTAACCACTGGAGAATTTGCTAAAGCCTTC
Source organism: Redunca redunca (assembly GCA_006410935.1). Taxonomy (NCBI): domain Eukaryota; kingdom Metazoa; phylum Chordata; class Mammalia; order Artiodactyla; family Bovidae; genus Redunca; species Redunca redunca. The sequence goes on along the minus strand of SJYQ01094263.1, from coordinate 22,642 downwards.
ATTCCTTTCGTTCCTCTGGGCTCTTCCTCAGAAATTTTTTTATAAGGTCTTGAGTGGGGCCTGAGATGCCACATCTCTGTCACTCTGTCTGGTAATGCTGAAGTTGTGCATCTTAGAACTACATTGATAACATATTGATAATACATTGATTGATAATAGTACAGTTTGGGCATTTAATGTTCCATGACTGTTTATTACCATCTTTATCTCCCTCTTTTTACTTTTTTGCTTTTTTAACCATTTACGTAGCACTCACTTTATGCATCCTGAAATTAAAGGAATGTAGGCATTTTGACACGTTGCTTTTTTCTACGAATTTGATTCAAACTTGATCAAATTCAAACTACGAATTTGATCAAGTTGGCATCAGTTCCATATACATGTATATACTAATTTTCTACAGGGTTGTACGTAGCCTAACATAGCTGAGGAATTCATGGTCATCACTTGCCTTTAAAAGAAAACTGAGACATTTGGATCAGGAGTCTGAGATTTGCTAAAATAATTTAATGATTTGGTTCTAACATTAACACTTTTCCGATCACTTTTCTTTCTTTCCTTCTTTGGCTTTGTAGGGGCTTAGTTGTGGCACACAGGTTTCTCTAGCTTCTCTAGCCACTGGCTTCTCTCTTGTTGTGGCATGGAGGCTCTAAAGTACATTGGAAGGTGGATTCTTAACCCCTGGACCACCAAGGAAGTTCTGCAGATCTCCTTTCTGGTGTGGCTCTGAATGATCTCAGATGTCAAAATAACAACAACAACAAAAATAAGTAATTTAGAGTTTTTGAGGGAAATGTTTATATTGTCACTCAATTTACATCACAAATGCATGAGGTAGGTGAATGTTAATGTTAAATATTGAACATTAATCTCAGCGTTAATGTTTAACATTGAGGTTCATGTTAAAAATATTTCTCAGTCTTGTAAAGGAAATCCCCAAAGTTAAACGCAAATCCTTAGACATTCTATAGGGGAGAAACTATGCATTGAGTAATTTGTCAAACTTGGTGTAAGTCTTCCTAAAACTTCCCATTACCAGTTAATAGTTCAGGAGGTAATGATCCTTGATGTGGTTGGGCTTCTTGTTTTTATTTCCTGGAAATTCATTTATTCATTCATTCAATACTAAGCACCTACTTTTTGCTAGATACTGTTCTAGGCACTGGGAAACATTTCAGTCAACACAACCTCCAAAACTCCCTTTTCTTGTGGTGTTTATATTCTATTCTTAGGAGACACATCTAGATCAGATATATAGTGTGCTGGGGGCAGAATGGGCTTCCCAGGTAGTGCAGTGGAAAAGAACCCAACTACCAATGCAGGAGACATAAGAGATGCGGGTTTGATCCCTGGGTCGGGAAGATCCCCTGGAGGAGGGCATGACAACCCACTCCAACATTCATGCCTGGAGAATCCCATGGACAGAGAAACCTGGCAGGCTACAGTCCATGGGGTCGCAGAGTCAGACACGCCTGAAACGTGCGCACGACATAGGATGCACAGGAGGCCGTGTGCCCTGTGAAGGAAAACATATCAGGAAACAGGGCAGAGATTAAGAGGTTAAGGGTTAAGGGTGAAGAGGGCAATATCATGGAGGTCAGGGAAGGCTTCACTAAGAAGGAGGTGAAAGAGGGAGCCTCTTACGTCACTGATCCAGGCAAACAGAACAGTAACTGCACTGGCCCCGTGACAGGAGCACTCCTGGTCTGCTCACTTACCGTCCAGAGGCCAGTCCAGCTTGACTGGATCAGACGGGGGCAGGAGAGAGTAAGGGGAGGGGAGGTCAAGGTGGTCAAGGGACCCAGGTCCTGAAATGCATTGCTGACCAAGGCAGGGACTCTGACTTCCACTCTTAAGTGAAGAGCAGGGGGGTGACACGGCCCAACTTGGGTGTTAACAGAATTGCTTCAGCAGGATGTGTTGAGGGTAGATCCTAGAGATAAGCTTTACAGCAGGAAGACCTAGAGACCTAGTAAAGAGACCATAGCACTAACCTGTTTGAGAGATGATGGGCTGCGGAGAGGGGTGTCAGAGAAAGTTAACTCTGAGTACATTTCACTGGCAGTGCAGACAGAATTTTGGGGTGGACTACAGGTGGGTTGTATGATTGGAAAGAAAAAGATGAATTAAGTACAACTTTAAGGTCATTCATTCTGCGCTTAGCCAAAACACAAAAACAGAAACAAGTACTCAGGCAGATTAAGTCATAATTTAGAAAAACCTCTTTGACAATTACCTTGTACATTTCAAAGCCCACTGATGAAAAAAATAGCCTCGGTTTCTCCATTCTCCTTCCTTTGCTTGACTCCTTGATGTTTGAAGGATTGTAGTAATATGTATATTTTCATTATATACATATATATATATTTCATTTTATGGTATAATTTAAAAGAAGAGTAGTAAATGGTGGTCAGAAGATCTGCATTTGAGTTCTAGTTTAGCCCCTTCCTAATACTTCAAATGAAAGACCTTTAAAGTAGCATAGGTAAATGTGGAAGAGGGGGATTTTTAGAGCAAGGATGGCTGTCCAGCCCCAAGGCTGTCCCAGGATGATATTGACTGGGTGAATTCATCATTCCTGTCACTTAACCACATAAACCCTGCACAGCCAGAGTGTCTTAAATGGTTGATTAAAAAAAAAAAAAAAAAAGGAAACCAACAAGAAAACTTGATGTATGAATTCAATATTCCTCTCGATTTCTATCATGCTGAAAATGCTGCTACTTCAGACTAGGTGTTAAGTGTATGCAAACAAGCATGCACGCAGTCACACGTTTCTCCCTTTCTTTTGGATTACTGTCAAGACCATAAGAGTCTGGACAATGCTTTGTGCTTAGCTCTGCACCTGTAATTTTAGAGTTTTAGATGTTAAGGCTTTGCTTCTTGTAATACAGTGTTTTTCATTTATATCCATTTTGCATCTCAGTTTAAAATGGCTAAAAGTAGAATACCTGCCTTTATTTTTAGAAAAATAGTCATTTAGGAAAACTTTCCACTTCGGTGATCTCTTCTTTTTGCTCTTCACATTAGTAAAACACCTCCTGAATAGCTTATAAACCACCTCAGTAAATTGTATTACTGCTGACTTCTGCTGTTGTTTTTCTGGACCAAAGAGTCAGTCAACAGCTGTGCAGACCCTGAGAAAAGCTATGTTGAGAGGAATGTTTGTTGCCATGCATTCACCTTAGTTAACCCCCTACAACTGAGATCAAAAGGTTATACCAAAGGATGTTTCCCTTTCTTGGATTTTAAGGACAAGCACTGCAAAAAATCTCCTACTGATGGGAAAGAAAATTTTCAATGATTCATTTATTAAAGAATGCTGAGTATAAAGAATCTTTCCAGTCCCTCCTCTAAGTCTCTTAATTTTAAATCTTTGTGTGAAACTGTAGCCAAGCCACATTGTCCTGTCACGTAAGTGTTATTCCACTTCCCAAGTGCTGGAGGCCTTCTCCTGGTCTCAGAAGCAGGGTCTGAGCACACATCCCAGGCTGTCTGCACAGGAACTGCACTTCTGTCTCTCTCTCCATTTCTTACTTTTGACCTCAAGGAGCTGGCCAGTTCATGCATGTTTGTCTGCCATACGTAAATTGGTTTATTTCCTTGTTGGACTTAAAACTTGTTCTGTAATTTACAGACTTTTTTTTTTTTTAAACCGTGGAACTTTTTATTCAAGTGAATTCTTTGATGGAATAGCCCCATATACAAAACATGAAAGCAAGACTGCTGGAGGGAGTTCCCGGCCTCAACCCCTTCCTTCTAATGCAGGCTCAGAGCCCCTCTGTTCAGTCTCCAGGGCTCCTGGGCCATTGTTTGAGATACTCAGTCCTATTTAATCTACTCTGGGAGTAATTTTCCAACATGTCAAGGAAGGTGAATTACTGACTGAGTTCTACAAATAGTACCTTTTCAATAATACGGTCATTTTCTCAAGAATATAGGATACAGGCATTGGTGTATAAAATGTGAAAATAATGACACAGCAGCAGCAATGGAGTCACCTATCTCTTAAACACATTTTTTTTCTTTAAAAAGTGCTTTGATTACAGTGGGGTTTTATTTTCTCTTACAAATAATGATGTCAGTTTAATGCTTTTAAAGATGAAGCAATTAATAATCTTGAGGTATTGTAATACTTCCCTGGTGGCTCAGCTGGTAAAAAAAAATCTGCCTGCAATGCAGGAGACCTGGGTTCTCTCCCTGGGTTGGGAAGATCCCCTGGAGGAGGGCATGGCAACCCACTCCAGTATTCTTGCCTGGAGAATCCCATGGACAGAGGAGCCTGGCGAGGTACAGTCCATGGGATCACAAACACTCAGATACAACTGAGCAACTGACATTTTCACTTTTCATTGTAATACTGCAGTGGAGAGGGCGTGAAAGACTTAACATCCAAAGGAGGAGACATGGAGGCAAGTAGAAAATAATAATGAGACAACAATGTTGAAATAGCAGAGAAGCCTTTTCATGTGTTAAGACTTTCAAGTTTTTCTCCTGTCATCAAGTACCATTTCAGTATCCCAGTACAGAGAAAAGAGTAGAAGGAAAATATTGTTCAATAACTCTTTGCGACCCCCTGGAATTCTCCAGGCCAGTGCTGGAGGAGGTACTGAATCCCTTCTCCAGGAGATCTTCCCCACCCAGGGATCGAACCCAGGTCTCCCGCATTGCAGGGGGATTCTTTACCAGCTGAGCCACCAGGTAAGCCCATTCAATAACTAGGTTTATCATTTCTTTTTAGATTCTTCAAATAAGGGGTATCATATGATGTTTCTCTTTGCTGACTCACTTCACTCAGTGTGGTAATCTCTGGGTTCATCCATGTTGCTGCAGTGGCAGCCTGGATGGGGCGAAGTTTGAAGGAAATTGGACACACGCATATGTATGGCTGAGTCAGCGCTGTGTGTCTGAAACTATCACAGCATTGTTCACTGGCTGTGCTCCAATATAAAATAAAAGTTATAAAAAAGTAACTAGTTTGTAGGTAAGCTCACTGCAGAACAGTTTTCAGTTTTCTGAAAATTTGTTCTCCTTTGTATGTTCTATAAAATGCCTGATATAAGGCAACTGCCTCATTATTTCTCTAATTCTATAGCAGGGGAATCAGCTGTTCAGATGAGAAATGCGAAATTGAAAAGTCATAATATTAAGAAAGGGAAAGAAGACAAAAATTTATGAGACAGTTATTGATAGAATGGACATTACTTAGTACCTGAATGAACATAGCTTGAAGTGGAGGAGAAACTAGAAGATTTTCAGAAAAGTTCTGTTCAGGGGACTGGGAGATCATAGTAACGTTAACCAAAATAAGAATTAATCAGAATTCAAGGTGGGGAATATTCTAACTTTAAACCATGCCCTTTGGCTTTATATTTGGACCCCATTTTCAAAAACCAAATACCATTTGCTACTATGCAACCATATACAATCTTCTGGTGAGTTAGCCCTATGTTAATTATAGCTGCCAAATGGTCTGAAAGAATCAAACTAAATGAATACAAAGTGAAATATAGCGTCTGTAAAATTTGTATTTAAATGTACACATGATCATTGTACCTACATAAATTAAAAAAGATAGCAAATTGAGGTTCCTCTAATGTTGAAATTCAGAAAAGCTAAGACATGAAAAAATTGTGAATCACTTTATTGTACACCTGTAACATATATAATATATACATCAACTATACTTCAGTTTTAAAAAAGGATGTGAAACAAATTTATTGTGATTTCTCTCTTACCCTGGCCATTCATAAAAGCTAAACACTCTGTCTCCCTTGAGACTGCAGTTGTTCACAGGTTCACATATGTGCCTGATGTTCTAATGGCTGAGTGTCCTGAGGAACTTTATTACTCTGACTCACGTTTGGCCAGAATGATTCAACATTAGGAAATTTATTTGCTGGCTCAGGACTGTTCTGTGCATTTGAAACATTAAACAGAAGATTTTTAAAGGAAATGTCATGCATATTCAGAGGTAAAGCTGTTAATGTGACGGAGCACGGGACTGAGGATACACAGAAATCATTTCTCCGTTCCCCAACCCCCGCAGTGCACTGTTGGCTTGTGAGGTGTATATTCTAGATAAGCCATTCAAAAATATGTCTGCAGCAATTGGAGGCAAATTTCTTAACAACATTTGCCTGAAGAGAAGTGTTCTTTTCAGATAGTTCTAGTTATTATTACAATATTTATGGTCCTTTAAAATCATCATTTTAAGAAGAAAGACATTTTATCTGCTCCTCCAAACTCAAAAAGCTTTGATTCTGGAGAGGTTATTAAAAGGGTCAGTGGAATAGAAATAAAAAGAGTGTGTGTAACCTGTATAAAGGCTTTGGCCTTGAAACAAAAGCAAGAGAGAAATATGTGATAATTTTAAAAGTAGCAGGTTCAAAGAGAGGGCATTTTCAAGATAGGGACAAATGCTTGAAGAGGTGGGTGAAGGCGCAGCAGGAAATAGAGGGGAGTTTGAGTGAGTGAAGTCGTCGCTCAGTCGCGTCTGACTCTTTGTGACCCCATGGACTGTAGCCTACCAAGCTCCTCAGTCCATGGGGTTTTCCAGGCAATAGTACTGGAGTGGGTTGCCATTTCCTTCTCCAGGGGATCTTCCCAACCCAGGGATTGAACCCGGGTCTCCCGCATTGTAGACAGACGCTTTACCGTCTGAGCCACCAGGGAAGTCCAGAGGGGAGTTTAGTGGGAAGTAAGTGATTAAACACGTGAGAGAGGTAAAATTGTGCCACAATCATCCTCTTCTCGGCCTATTTGAAATCTTACTCATTCTTAAGGATCCAGATGAGTGTCCTCCAAATATGCTATGCATTAAGCCTTGGTATATAAAGATGTGTGTGTGTGTGTGTGTGTATGTGTGGGTGTGTATTTATAAGACCTAAAGACAAAATATTCAGGTTACTATATAAAGAGAAAAATAGCAAGTCTATAATGCATAGGCTTGATATTTATTAACACTAATGATTTACAGACCTTCTTTAATTATGTTAGGTGTCTGGTTTGGGAGATATAGTACAAACAGAAAAATAATTAATGCATTCCTTAATTTCTCTACACATAGTGAAACGTTAGACTGCCTTCTGTCTTTAATCATAACCTTGATAGCACTGTTCTTGCTCCTGGTTAAGCATGCAAGTTTTTCTTTGACACTAATTTTGCTTCTGTAGCTCTCTCCAGTTGGGCTGGATTTTCATATTGCAGTGCTTTATGCACAGGGACACTGAGTAAGTTGGCTGATTCTTCACCTCGTTTTTTACTGGGCAGCCTCACTCAGTTCAGGTTGCATAAGGAGAACTGCTTTCATTTCCATGGCAGTTTGGAAGGAGAGAGTAAGAGGAAACAGAGGCTACAGGCACTAGCAACAGCTGGAAGGCATCTCTAATTAAATTCCAGGCAGACTTGGGCCACATTTGTAACTTTCCATATGCTGGCTTACAGTTTCTTTTAAAAAGGTTCCCAAAACAACATGCAAATTTTAAAAGATTTTCTGCACTTGTATATGTCACTCAGTACAGAATGGTTTTCTCGAGCACCTTAGCATGGAGAATAGAATGGTAATCAGTCGTGTCCGACTCTTTGCGACCCCCTGGACTATACAGTCCATGCAATTATCCAGGCCAAAATACTGGACTGGGTAGCCTTTCCCTTTTTCCAGAATGGTAATCACTGACTCCTGATTTAGGGGATGATATCCAAAGAGATGTTTTAGAAGGTCTGGGTGCTTGACCAATTTGTTATTTATTCATAAAAGTTTTATGACTGCCATTACATCATAAGAGTAAAAGATGTATTTAAGCCATGTGGATGAAATTCTATCTGACTATTAAGGTTTTTCCTCACTTAGGCAATTTGGAGTCTTTCTTACAAGTTAATGCTACTTAAAAAAAAAAAAAAGAAAGAAAGAAAGAAACGTTAAAGAAACAAACCATTGTGTTCAATGTACAAACAAATTAGTGGCCATGAACTATGAGAAGATATGTTATGCATTTGTGAGTATGGCTTTGTACTCAGCAGTAGAAAGAGAACTTTGGAGTTGTTATGTTTTGCCTTTCAATGTTATATCCTGGAAAGATTGATTTGAAATTTTCCTACTTGATGGAATTAAAAGTCACATTGTTACAGAACTTTAAAGACCCATTGCCATTCTTAAATAGTTGATTTAATTTTACATTTTATTTTCCAGTAAAATGTATTGCTTAGCTTTGCAGTCATACAAGATTTATTTTTGTGTTCCCTTTTCTCAGGAGGGGACTCTAAATTAACTTTTAAAAATAAGATGCTTAAAGAAGCCTTAATGCTATTAACTTATTATGTAATGAGTCCCCTTGAAGACCTGCCTCCCCAAGCCTGGCCCTGCCTAAAAATATTTCATAATTATGATCTACTCGTAGTTATTAAAAACATTAATTATTCTAAAGTAAAATGTATTATCTGTGTGATAACCCACATAGTTATGTAGGTTCATCTTACCTGTACGATTGCAACAGCTTGTGAAATGTCCACAGGCACCATTCTCTTTTTCCACCACTTTTTTCCCTTAAGCCAGTGAAATTAGCTCACTCAGGTGCATATTGGATGGTGCTCTTGACAATAGGGAGCCTACATCACGACACAAAAGACCCCTTGCAAACTAGTCCCTTGCTGTCTTTCCAGAATTCGTTCTCATCTCTTCTCCAAGTACCCTGTTAATCTACTTATATGTCTGATCATGTCACCATTTCATGAACTTACCTCTTTCTCATACTTTTATGCCTTTTCATGCTGTTCCTCTTGAAGAGCCTTTTACCCCTTTCTCATCCTGTGTATGTGTGATTTATCCTTAAAAACTCAAGTCAAATTTTACTTCTTAGGCTTCTTTCTGCAGATGGGTTTCTCCTTTTCAATTCATGTATTTTTGTACTAAGCTTTCATCACCATATTCTCCATTATACTTTGAGCTCTTCAAAGGCATAGGCCTTGTCTTTAAAAATTTAAATTTGCTCTATATGTGACACTGTTTGGCATGTAGTAAACAGTCACTGAATATCTATTAAGTGAATATATGTCTTACTGATTTTTAGTGTATTTGTAATATTTCTTAATATTTTTGCTTTTATTAGCTTAGATCCCTGTCTCCTATTTTTCTTAATTCTTTATATTCTAAAGGGACAATATATATTAACTACACCTTATAAAGAGAGGAGGTTCCTTTGGATCCCAATTATTTTGTAGTAGGTGTTTTTTTATACAGTAGGCTTTATCTCACTCTCTTTCAAAATCACTATATTCCCCAATAGTATTCTCATATTTTCGGACAAGGACATTTTAAAAGATTTCTTTTTAATTTTTTAGCTTAGCTCAGTGACTATTCAACTTTTCCAATGCTGACTTGATAAAATATTCAATACATATCTGTTTTAACCTTTTCCATCTATCCAATCTTGGTTAAGAGATGGGGTTCAATGAATATTTGGTTATAGTTTAAGTTATATCTTGTTTCAGATAATTAGAGAGAAACCTAAATCAGTTGGAAATATAAAGGCAAAAAAAAGAAAAGAGTGAAAAAGGGAAATTGTCATCAGACTGTATGCCAAATAGCTACCATTTGGGCATAGTTGGCAAAGAAGCCTAAATATATGTTGTTCATTTTTCCAAATGTTTTATGTCCATTTGGATTTCTCACTAATACATTCTGTGGAATAACAGTTATATCTCTACTATAAATTTCTAATCAGAATTTTTAAAGTTATAAAACTGTTTTATCCNACTGAATAATTTAATTTTACTTAATATAACTGGAAAGATTTTTTTCTCTTACACATTTCCTTAATATATTAATTTCTGATTAAAATCAGGATATAATAGGGAGAGGTTGAATTATGTACTTTGTCTTCTCATAAGTAAGATGATGTGTTATTATCTAGAAACATCTGGGAATGAGTTTTATTCCTTCTGTAGCAGCTTTGGACAATCTATTTGCTTTATGTTAAGTTGGAGCTACATGATAGCTGAAGAATTTCCCAAAGTTAATTTTTACCGAAAAAAATAATGAAGAGAACATCCAAAGCATTCTCTGATTTGAAAAAGTCAGTTATTTTCAACTGCATAAGCAGCAAGGTTCCCCTGCTTAACCAGTTTTAAATTCCAGTTAACCTTCTTCACAGTCAGTGGGATTAGAATACTTACCATAAGCTACCATTTTCATAAGTTATAAATCCCTTTATTCATTCTTTAGCCTTACTTCCTGAAGCTTTTGTTTTGGTGGAGTGTTTTTCTGTTTCGCCATGACTGCATTACACATGTAATAAGAACTCGACGTGAAGTAAATGTTAGCAAAGCACTTAGTTTTAATAAGCTAGATAATGGTATATGCGATATATTTATACTCTGGTTTATATATAATAAATATATATGATTCAGAAAGAACATTTTTATGGCTAGCTAATCTCCAACAAAATAAAACTTATAAAATAAACTAATATAGACTGGATAAAATAAAATACAATAATTCAATGGACATTGCATTCTTCCTAATAGAACTGATTTACATGAAATTTTTTCACATAAGAAAAAAGCATCAATGAAGATAAACAGATTGCATGTTATCTACTAGGTGGTATCATTTAAATTTCTCATATTAGGACTTTTTAATGGTGCTTTTATACCTAATATATATATATAAACAAAAAGAATACACTGCTAAGATGATAAACAATATTAAAAAAAAAGCAACTTAGGGAAAAAGAGAATAAAAGGAATTGTCCTATTTCTATAGGGCATTCAGGGAAGTTGTCAGTGACAAAGAAACATTTGCAACTTGAATGAAATGAGGGACAAAGTAATTTCACAATTGATCCAAGCTGATGGAAAACAGTGGCAAAGGGAGTCCGCTCGGCGTGGCTGAGGAATGGCCAGGACTCTGGTGTGGAGTAAATAAGCATAACATGGTGGGAACTGAGAGCAGAGGCAAAGGCAGAGGCCAGACATAATAAGGACCTTGAGACTTAACCCAAGAGCAATGAAATGACACGAAAAAGGTTTTGAGCAGATGTGCCATGATGTAATGTTTCAGAATGATGCATTTTGCCTTGAGTTTCTCAGTCAGACTGTATGAGGCAGAGGACTCCAGACTCACAAAGTAAGGATGATGTGTCTCCCAGGCTAGAGTAGGATTTGCTGTCTCTACTCATAGCCTCTTGAATACTGAGCTAGGCAAATATTGACCCCAAAACAAGCCTCTACTACAAAATACAGGCTCATGCACGTGCACGAATGTAGTCCGACTCCCCGTGCTTCCAAGGCAGGCTTCCCCAGTCCTACCCTAAACCCAGCCCAGTGTTCAGAAGCAGAGAACACCACTACTCCTCACTGTAGCCGCCTCCACAGCTTGTTGATAAAGGCCCCATCTGGCTAGTGCAGGGACCTTGTCCCTCAACCCAGTTCACCAGTGGAAGCATTTGGTAGAGGCAGAGCATCTTCAAAAGCGGACAGCTCCTAGACCATGTCCAGTGCTTCACTGAGGCTCTGCTGTGAGGGGGTCAGTGAGACCAAAAAGCCCCCGTCTATTTGGGCCTCTGGACAAGATCAAAATCTCTAAGAAAGAGGTCAGTTCATTGTCTTCTTTGTTTCTGTTAAAATTGCAAAATTGTCGTTTGTGATTAAAATAAGAAGCAGTCTTAGTTTAGCTACTCAGAACTTCATAAGCTATGCCTTGTTTAAATATTTTCATGTGTTGCTCCAAGCAAGAGCATTGCTTTTAACTTTTTTGGAATATTTCTGCTATAGAGATGTTACAGGCCTTTTTATAAAAAGTGTGAGCTCCAGCAGGCTTCATGTGAAAACACATTAACTACTCTTAGAGATCACATTGTCTTATCTAATTAAAGACATGGTTATCTATTTTTCCCTCACTGAAATGAACATATATCTTTTGGTTCAGAAACCTTTATAATTGTAACAGCACTTTAATCAAAGGTAATCAAAATTAGTATGCTTTGAAACTTTATTTTCTTAACACATTTTGTTTAAATCAGTGATCTTTATTCTGAGGCATAACATTATTCTTGAGTTCTTGGCACTTTTGCGTAGAGTACTTGTCAATGACTGTGAGGATCCCTGGATGAGGTTTTATTGGCTAGGGCTGTCAGTTCAGTTCAGTTCAGTTCAGTCGCTCAGTCGTGTCCGACTCTTTGCGACCCCATGAATCGCAGCAGCCAGGCCTCCCTGTCCATCACCATCTCCCGGAGTTCACTCAGACCCACGTCCATCGAGTCCGTGACGCCATCCAGCCATCTCATCCTTTGTCGTCCCTTTCTCCTCCTAACCCCAATCTCTCCCAGCATCAGAGTCTTTTCCAATGAGTCAACTCTTCGCATCAGGTGGCCAAAGTACTGGAGCTTCAGCCTTAGCATCATTCCTTCCGAAGAAATCCCAGGGTTGATCTCCTTCAGAATGGACTGGCTGGATCTCCTTGCAGTCCAAGGGACTCTCAAGAGTCTTCTCCAACACCACAGTTCAAAGGCATCAATTCTTTGGCACTCAGCCTTCTTCACAGTCCAACTCTCACATCCATACATGACCACTGGAAAAACCATAGCCTTGACTAGACGGACCTTAGTTGGCAAAGTAATGTCTCTGCTTTTGAATATGCTATCTAGGTTGGTCATAACTTTTCTTCCAAGGAGTAAGCGTCTTTTAATTTCATGGCTGCAATCACCATCTGCAGTGATTTTGGAGCCCAAAAAAATAAAGTCTGACACTGTTTCCACTGTTTCCCCATCTATTTGCCATGAAGTGATGGGACCGGATGCCATGATCTTTGTTTTCTGAATGTTGAGCTTTAAGCCAACTTTTTCACTCTCC
>SJYQ01094262.1:104711-129938 GCA_006410935.1 Redunca redunca | reverse complement strand
ACATGATAAAGTTAAGATTATGATTATACATTTTATAGATAAATTGTTTAAATCAATGAACAGGAGTCATGTCAATGGGTTCATGGCAGTTGGTTAAATTGCTTTAGTTTATAAGACTAAAATAAAATGAGGAAAGATGTGATAAAGCAAGAAGGCCAACAGAACACCAACAAAATTATTTGCAGAAGTGCTGTATATTGCANNNACAGCCATTAGCATTAACATCATTTAACATTTATTGACTTTTTTGAAATTTAGTGCTTTGTATTCATCATAAAATATAATCTGTATAACAAAGATGGATATCAATTGTTAGTATAGATTCGTAAATAAGAAAGCAGTCTCAGAAACTAACAAATAATACATGGTAGAGTTAGAATTAAAATACAGTTCTGTCTTTCCCTGCTTCAGCCTTAAAGTGTGCCCTTTTTAAAAATAATAATAATAATAATAATAAAGTAATAGAATGAACACTTAACTGCGACAACTCCCTGTAGAAGTAACTCAAGAGAATGGATGTAAATGAATCCTTGCGAGTTTGGAAAACGCCCCAAATCCCAATAAAGTACAGAGATGTTTTCTCAGAAAGGTAGAGCTAGATTGTGAATGCAACAGAGAAATGCTAAGCACCATCCATTCATTCATTCATTGGTGTTTATTGAATGTTCCTTGCTATGGTAGGCACATGCTCTGAAGCATTAAACTAAACAGCACAAATTTAGGTTTGTCAAAAGGGATGTTTTTCTTTTCTTTTTTTTCAGTTTGAAAACAATCAGTATTTATTAACTGACCAGATTGCAAAAATAATTACGGTAGATAGCTTCCTTCATCCTTCTAACAAGCCTGTTGATCTGGTATTTCTGGTGCCAACATCTCCACCTTCTACAAGATAAGTGGTCTTTTTCTTCATTCTGCCTCATGGTGAAGACAGTTTAAGGGGCCACAGGAAGCTGTTTGCTTCTTTGAAACGTTTTCCAACAGGACAGATCTCATGGACCAGATTTTCTATGCAGATGAGGTCATATTTGCCAAGAGGTTGAGAAATCAACACATTATCCATCAAGGCAATTTGCTTCTTGTTGATTTTGCCATAACCATGCTGTAGATCAATCCATACTTCGGATCTGGGTTCCCCTATGCAATGTATGATTCCACAATTCTCAGCATATTAAGTGAAACCTTGCTGGACTTCACAAAGGTGCTATTGAAGATCTGATAAAGGGAAAGAAGCTGCAACACCTTCAGAAACTTTGTGCTCACTTCTTTGATAATTCTGATCCTGATGACAGATGCCAGTTTGGGTTCCACGGATACATAGAAGTTTAAGGCTTATCTTGCCACTATAGCCATTCAATTTCAGTTCAAATGCAGTTCACATATGCCTGTATTCCTTGTGAAGTCCTTAGCTTTTTCATGGATAAGCTTCCTCCTTGCCTTTTGAAGCATCTTTTGGGCAAATTTCTATCTAAGACACTTGATCTTAATCTCTCTGAAATCATTTCCCCTTACCTTAAGGGTTTCTGGCACAACAGGAACCTTCTTTTTCTTCTCTTCTGTGCCCTCCATGGTTCCAGCTGGGAAAGAGAAAGGGGATGTTTTTCAAACTGTTAGTAAAGTCAGTAACATTAATTTGAGGAGATTTGAGATCTTAATTTATTTTTTCTTACTGAAAAATAATAAAATGGTATTATTTTTAATGAAAATTATAGAATAGATAAAATAGAATGTGTGTGTTACTCACTCTATCATCTATGACTCTTTGTGACTCCAGGGACTGTAGCCTGCCAGGCTCCTCTGTCCGTGAAATTCTCCAAGCAAGAATACTGAAGTGGTTTGCCATTCCCTTCTCCAGGGGATCTTCCTGACTCAGATTAAACCTGACTCTCCTGCACTGCAGTGTTGCAGGCAGATTCTTACCATCTGAGCCTCCAAGAAAGTATAGTGCAGATTATATGCAAGCTTTTTTTAACACCTATAAAGCCCATTCAGTGTGTGTGTGTGAACTTTTGCTTATGCACACATATGTAATTCATACATATATGCTACATCATGATGGAAAATATATTTTTGTGTGTGTTCTCAGTCAAAAAATTGAAAGACATCATCGTTCTAAAGAACAAGGGAGTATATTTACTCAGAAACAAGATTCTAGAAAAACTAACATTTAAATACTTTATATTATCTTATAGAATATTTTGAAAATTAGTAGAAAGTAACCAGTGATTTGACATAGTGAAATTGCCCCTGCTGTCATCTGAAAAGCAAATTTAATTTTCACCTACCTTAATAATCTAGCATCAAAAATAGAAATAAAAAAATCACTTCTTGTTTTGCATTTGATGTTATAATTAATAACAGACATCTATTATTTCCTATGGGAACAATCCTAATCAGTCAAGCATTCTTGCTTTTAGTCTCCTTCCAAGAAGCCAAGAACAATATATTGTAGATGGAATAGCTTAAAGAAATCAGGGAAATAAAATTTCCTTCTGTTTTAAGGCTCACATTTTATACTATTTTTTTCATACCTGTGATCTGGGATTTGAGCCATTTCTAATTAAAATGCTTCTGCTAATCACGTTTGGCCTTAAAGTTTGATGGCTTGCAGATTTGTTTACAAACTGGCAGCATTTCTCTAATGAGCTGTGAGTATTAGGACAATAATATATTTACTGGGACCAGTATTCACTTAGTCACACCATGGAAAGTATTTATTACATGCTGTTTATGGTGCCATAAACTATTTTTGCTTTTAAAATAGGAAATAAAAGTCCTCAACGGGACTTTGAGGTGTGATCATATTGCTTTCCTGTAGGACACAAAACTTGTATTATGTACATTACTTCACTTCACACAAAAGTATTCATTTTTAACAAATGTGTCATATCACAAGCAATAGAATTCATAACATTAAAAGGAAATCTTGGCAAAATAAATTGCACTATGACATAATTGTGATACTAAACTTATTAAGAGAGATGGAAACAGGACAGTCTGATCTATTGGTGTAAACAGAAATTGTTGAAAACAGCATTCTACATTAAAATATTTAGTTGAACTTTTACTAAATTAATTAGCCTGAAGTTTTTTCTTTAATTTGTGTGTTTTTAAGTAAACAATTTCATTCATATATATATTTATTTAGAAGATTTAACCTAACTTGTCAAATTAAAAATGACTTAAAAAAAATACCATCATAAAATAGATCTTGAACCTGGAGTCCCTCAACTTCAGAGTAATTGAGTATGATTTTGCACAAGGCACCCAGCTTATGGGAAGTGGGTGTGGAGTGGAGTGATGGGGGTGGGATAAAGCCAAACTCCTTCTGATAAAAAAAAAAAAAGGAGGAATTTCTTTTAAATTTTCAAAAGCAAACAAAAAAGTTACCTATGGGCTGACCGGAGCTATGCACAACTTCTTTTCCCCAGTCCATTTGCTCTTCAATCCCTGATCTTGTACAACCTACTATCAGAATTAAGAGAGTTTAATGGAAAGACATTACTCTGAGCATGGCCACTTTTTCAGGAGCACTACAGAAAATGTCTTAGAATAGATTATGACACAATTTAAAAAAAAAGACTTGTATTTTATTTTTAATATTTACATTGTCAACATATAAACCATTTTAAAATTTTGCTTTAGGTTGTGTGTGCACATTCAGTCGCTCAGTAGTGTTTGACTCTTTGTGACCCCACCAGGCTCCTCTGTCCATGGGATTTCCCAGGCAAGAGCTCTGGAGTAGGTTGCCATTTCCTACCCCAGAGGATCTTCCTGACCCAGGGATCCATCCCACAACTCCTGACTCTTCTACATTGGCAGATGGAGGTTGTATGGCTGTTTTCAAGAAAAAAAAAATCTTATTAATTTTTAATATGTGTTTTTGGTGTGTCTGCGATATAATAGGCTTCACAGGTGGCATAGTAACAAAGAATTTGCCTGACAATGTAGGAGACACTAAAGACAGGGGTATGATCCCTGGGTCAGGAAGATCCCCTGGAGTAATCAATGGCAACCCACTCCAGTATTCTTACCTGGAAAATTCCATGGACAGAGGATCTTGGCAGGCTACAGTCCATGGGGTCACAAAGAGTCAGATATGGCTGAACACAAAAACACACACATAGCTACACTAAAACCAGTTTCCCATTCCAGAAATTGTTTAAAAATATTTTTTAATTTTTTACTCATTTTAGCCCCTCAGTCAAAATTATACGATGAAGACAATTAAAGCCTGGGTAATAACAATTGATTATACTTGTTTCATTGGGTTACAAACATTTATAAAATTTACATCCAATATCATATTCACTTGCAAAGTATAGATCTTCCCTCTCTGTAGCCTAACAAATGAATTTTATATAAAATTAAACTTTTCTTCTAACTTTTTTGTAATGGTGAAACAGCCTGATCTTAGCAATGTAATTTATTTCCACAGGCATCTTTTCAAGTTTGTTCTGCTTTTACCAATTAGACCTGCCATTCTTCCCTTTTCTATTATGCATTCTACTCTAGATAATAATACAATCCATTAATCTGCAGAAAACTCTTTTGCTTTTGTCTCATGTGACTCTACAACCTGGAAAACCTGTAAAAACTACCAGTAAAAACATCATTATATTATACAGTAGGGACAACTACAGAAGGTATTAGAGAGTAAATGTACTTTGTTAGTATATGTGGCCTGTTTTGATTTTTTTGTTTGTTTATTGTTGATACATTTTAAGAAAAAACACAGCAGAAATGTAGAAAATGCAACTACTAATCATCTCTCTTCACCCAAAATTTTAAACACTAATTTTTGCTATCTAAAGTTTTCATCTAATTAAAAAAAAAGATACTGAATTCCCTTTTAATCAGTTCTTAACATTTTCATTTTGTATTTCCTAGTTTTTTAACCATTTATTTTTTTTTAATTAAGACATGTAATACATTCATAGAAGAGTGTAAAACAAAATTTGCAGTTAAACAAGTTATTACTAAGTGAACATTGTATATCTATCTCCCAGATCAAAATATGTAACATTGTTAGAATCTCCTAAATTGTTCCCAATTGTCTCTTCCTCACAACATCTTGAAAGTGAAAGTGTCTCAGTCATGTCCGACTCTTTGTGACCCCATGGACTATAACCTGTCAGGCTCCTCTGTCCATGGAATTCTCCAGACAGAATACTGGAGTGGGTAACTGTTCCCTTCTCCAGGGAATCTTCCCAACACAGGGATCAAACCCAGGACTCTATCACTGTGGGCAGATTCTTTACCTTCTGAGCCATGAGGGAAGCCCACAATATCTTACTCTCTATAAAATACCCCTACTCTGAAACCTGTGGAAATCAGTAACTTGTTTTGTTGAGTTTACCTCCAGCGATCCATGAAAAATCATTTAACTTTGTCTAATTTTGAAATTTATATCAGTGGCTTCATATACTATGTTTTATGTGTCTGGCTTTGATTTGACATTTTATTTTTTATTTCCTTCCTGTGTTCAATATTGTTCATTTTCTTCCTGTGTAATATGCCATTTCATGAATATACAATTTAAGTCCTTATTTTATTAGAGATTCAGTTTGTTTCCAGTTTTTCTCAATGTGAGCAACATCTGTGTAATTGAGCATGCATGTGACTTGCAGTGGAGTCACATTTTAGAGAATACATGAATTTCTAATGACCAAACTAATTTCCATAGTCCATATATTAGTTTACACTCCTACAAGGAGAATATAAAAATTCCATTGCGGGGAGCGCTCCACAGAAAGAGAGAGAGGCAGTGGAACTTCCCTCAGCAGAGAGCTGAGGGGTCCCGAGGAAAGGTGAGCCTGCTGTCTGCCAACCCAGCCCCTCGGTGAGCGAGAGACAATCAGACGCGACAAGGGTTCCGTCTAGTGCAGTTCCGCTTTATTGTTGCCAGCTCCCTGCTTATAAAGGCAAGCGGGGAGGGGTTTGCAAGGGACTTTCCATAGTTACACCAATCACGTTAAAGGTCAAATCGTCATGTGCCATCATTATAACAGGAGTCTATGGTGATCACGTGCTGTCTACGTGCACGGAAATCAAGAGAACCAATCATAAGTTTTGACAAACAACATAGACTACGCCCCCATCTCTTCCGCCAGGCACCATCTTAGTTTCCATCCGCAATGCTAGCCTTTTTCTTTTTCAAGGTTTCCCATGTAGGGCCCCACATTCCATCATTCTGTACTTTTTTAAAAATAGAACTTGTTGATGATTTCAATGTATTGCTAAGTCACTACAGTGAGTATATGATGGTATCTATTAGTTTTATTTTGCATTCACTTATTGCTATAGAAATCAATTGCATTTTCATATATTTCTCCTATAAAATACTTTGGAAATATTTCATTACAAAGTTATGGCATTTACTCATTTTTTTTTCCTGTTGAATTATTTTTCTTTTATCATTGCTTTGTCGGATTGCTTTAAATTTATTTTATTCAAGTTCAGTTGATTTACAGTGTTGTGTTAATTTCTTCTGTACATCAAAGTATTCAATGATACATATTAATAATTAATATATAGACATTTTTCATATTCTTTTCCACTATAGTCTATCATAGGATATTGAATATAATCCCTTGTGCTATGCATTAAGACCTTCTTGTTTATCCATTCTGCAATAATAGTTTGCATCTGCCAATCCCAAACTCCCATTCATCTTCTCCCGCCCCCTTCCTTCAGCAACCATAAGTCTGTTTTCTATATGTGTGAGTCCATTTCCTCTATAAGTTCATTTTTGTCATATTTTAGATTCCATGTGTAAGAGATATCATATGGTATTTGTCTTTGTCTTTCTGACTTACTTCCCTTAGTATAATAGGTCCATCTGTGTTGTTGCAAATGACATTTCATTCTTTATTTTGTCTGAGTACTATTCCATTGTATGTATGTATATACGTACATCTTTATCTGTTCATATATTGATGGACATTTAGGTTTTTTCTATGCCTTGGCTATTGTGAATAGTACTGTTATAAACATAGGGTTCATGAATCTTTTGAATTATAGTTTTTGGCTGTATATATGCCCATGAGTGGAACTGCTAGATCATACAGTAACTGTGTTTTTAGTTTTTTCAGGAACCTTCATACCATTTTTCCACTGTGGCTGCACCAGCTTGTATTCCTACTAACAGTGTAAGAGAGTTTCCTTTTCTCCACACCTTGTCCAGCATTTATTATTTGTAGACATTTTATGATGGCTATTCTGACTGGTGTGAGGTGGTACTGAATTGTACTTTGGATTTGCATGTCTTTAATAATTAGCAGTGTTAAGCATCTTTTTATGTGTCTGTTGGTCATCTGTGTGGCTTCTTTGAAGAAATGTCTATTTAGGTCTTCTGCCCATTTTTTGAGTAGGTTGGTTTGTTGTTGTTGTTATTGAATTGTATGAGCTATTTTTATATTTTGGAAATTAAGCCCTCATCAGGAACAACATTGGCAGATATTTTCTCCCAGCCTATAAGTTGTACTTCAAATATCTTCTGCTACTTAGCATTTTTGCTTCAATAACATCTGTAGATTTGTTTTTTTATACATTTGAGACCCTTGGTTTTTCTATCAATGGTTAGTTAGTTAGTTCAGTCACTCAGTCACGTCCAACTCTGCGACCCCATGAATTGCAGCACACCAGGCCTCCCTGTCCACCACCAACTCCCGGAGTTCACTCAAACTCACGTCTATTGTGTTAGTGATGCGATCCAGCCATCTCATCCTCTGTCATTCCCTTCTCCTCCTGCCTCCAATCCCTCTCAGCATCAGTCTTTTCCAATCAGTCAACTCTTCACATGAGGTGGCCAAAGTACTGGAGTTTCAGCTTTAGCATTATTCCTTCTAAAGAAATCCCAGGGCTGATCTCCTTCAGGATGGACTGGTTGGATCTCCTTGCAGTCCAAGAGTCTGCTCCAACACCACAGTTCAAACGCATCAATTCTTCAGCGCTCAGCTTTCTTCACAGTCCAACTCTCACATCCATACATGACCACTGGAAAAGCCATAGCTTTGACTAAACAGACCTTTGTTGGCAAAGTAATGTCTGCTTTTCAACATGCTATCTAGGTTGGTCATAACTTTTCTTCCAAGGAGTAAGCATCTTTTAATTTCATGGCTGCAGTCACCATCTGCAGTGATTTTGGAGCCCCCCAAAATAAAGTCTGACACTGTTTCCACAGTTTCCCCATCTATTTGTCATGAAGTGATGGGACCAGATGCCATGATCTTCATTTTCTGAATGTTGAGCTTTAAGCCAACTTTTTCACTCTCCTCTTTCACTTTCATCAAGAGGCTTTTTAGTTTCTCTTCACTTTCTGCCATAAGGGTGGTGTCATCTGCATATCTGAGGTTATTGATATTTCTCCTGGCAACCTTGATTCCAGCTTGTGCTTCTTCCAGCCCAGTGTTTCTCATGATGTACTCTGCATATAAGTTAAAGAAGCAGGGTGACAATATACAGCCTTGACGTACTCCTTTTCCTATTTGGAACCAGTCTGTTGTTCCATGTCCAGTTCTAACTGTTACTTCCTGACCTGCATATAGGTTTCTCAAGAGGCATTTCAGGTGGTCTGGTAGTCCCATTGCTTTCAGAATTTTCCACAGTTTATTGTGATCCACACAATCAAAGGCTTTGGCATAGTCAATAAAGCAGAAATAGAGGTTTTCCTGGAACTCTCTTGTAGATACCTACAATTCCCAAAATGTATCTTGCGACACTTCAGTATACCACCTGAACTCGTGGGAATGCTGTAGGATATGTTAAATTTTCAAAGGAAATTCAGCAATGCTGAACATCTGTTGAACAATGTGTAAAATGCTAGCTTGAGGAAGTTAACAATTTCAGCATTATATTGTTCTACATTCTTTTGAATAATACTGCATTTTTGCAAGCTAGATTTCTAGTGTTTTTTTGTGATAAAATATAACTACCCATCTAGACATATACCTTATACCCTTCACAAAAATTAAGTCAAAGTTGATCACAGGTATAAAGGTAAAACTCAAAACTATAAAACTTCTAGAAATAAAATATGAGAACATATGGATGACCTTAGATACGGTGATGATTTCTTTCATATAATACGAAGGGCAATATCCATGAAAGAAAGAACTGATAAGCTGGACTTCATTAAATTTTAAAACTTATACTCTGTGAAAGACAATATTAAAATAATCAGAAGATAAAACAGGTTTGGAGAAAATATTTGTAAAAAAAATGAAGAATTTTTATCCAAAACACACAAAGAACTCTTAAAATTCAGTGCTAAGAAAGCAAACTATCTGATTTTTAAAATGTGGAAGACTTTAACAGATTCCTCATCAAAGAAGATATACAGATGGCAAATAAGCATATGAAAAGATGTTCCATGTCATAAATTATCAGGGAAATGCAAATTAAAGCAATTATGAAATACTGCTACACACCTATTAGAACACCCAATATCTAGGCACTGACAGCCCCAAATGCTGGCCAAGATGTGGAGCAACAGTACCTCTCATTCATTGCTGGTAAGAATGCAAAATGCCACTGCCACAATTTGGCATTTTGTTACAAAATTAAACTTACTCTTACCATGTGATATGCCAGTCATGCTCATTAGTATTTACCCAAAAGAGTTTAAAACTTCTGTCAACAGAAAAACCTGCAAATGGATGTCTAAAGTAGTTTTATTTTACTCATAACTGCCAAAACTTGGAAGCAACCAAGATAGCCTTGGTTGGTACATCCAGACAATGGAATATTACTCAGCACTAAAAATAAAATAAGCTATAGAGTCATGAAAAGACATGAAGGAACCATAAATGCATATTACTAAGTGAAAGCAATTTAATTTTTTAAATCTATATACTGTATGGTTTTAACTTCTGGATTATACAAATTATAGAGACAATAAAAATGTTACTGGTTGGTGGGGCTTGGGCAAGGGGAAAGAGATGAACAGTTGGATCATGTAAGATTTTAGAGCAGTGAAAATTCTCTGTATTATTATATAATGATGGATTTATGTCATTATACATTTGTCCAAAAGTATAGAATATACAACATCAAGTGAACCTTAATGTCAATATGGACTTTGGATGACTTGTCAGCGTACATTCATCAATTAAAACAAATACTGTGGTGGTGAATGTTGATAATGCAGAATGTTTTGCATGTGTGGGGTCAGGAAATACATAGGAAATCTCTGCGTATTTCCCTCAAACTTGCTGTAAGTCTAAAGTTGCTCTGAAAATAAACTCTTAATACATTAACAATAGAAATATATATTTTTAAAAAGCAACTGCCACTCAAAAATCAATTTGGAAAAGGAGTTAGGATGGTGACATCAAATGTAAGTCAAGGGTTGAAATAGGCACACACAACCCATTAATAATTTAGTGAATATTTTAAGAATGAAACAAAATTCTTTTTCAGTTTATGCATATTTGTTTTTCAAATTGCTTGTACATTTTATTTTTTTTCTTTTTTATTTATTTATTTATTTATTTATTTTTTTACATGTTTCAATGCCATTCTCCCATCTCATCCCACCCTCTCCCTCTCTCTCTCCCCCAGAGTCCAAAAGTTCACTCTATAGATCTGAGTCTCTTTTGTTTTCTCGCATACATTTTAGAATATGAACAGTTTTAAGTTTTTTTTAACCTATTAAACAAACAGAATGATGATTTCTTTTGGCCTATGGATATACCATAAGGGCATCACAGACAGAGAAATTTTAAGAACTTCTGGAATAATAGTGTTTAAAGAGGGACTGTAAGGTCGAGTTTGGGAAAATGTACAGATTCTATAATTATACATGTAATTAATAAGCCTGGGAGACTGAGTTTGTAACTTTAATATTTCCTCTTCATATTGTGTTTGGATCAGCCTTGTTCTCATTAACTGAACAGCAGTTTCAACATAGCTATTTCTTTGTTCAAATTGACTCAAGTCTGTGGTCAGGAAATCTTATTCCTCTTAATTAAATAATCTTTAATAGATCATCTAAAGTGTATCTTTAAATAGAACGGCAATAAGCCCAATATATCTCACTGTTTTCTCTCAATTTCCTCCTCTAATTGTTGTAATTAGTAGTTCTTTCTTCTTTTTAATGTTACACAGCTGTAACAAATAACCTTTAACCATTTTGATTATCTCTGTAAAAAAATTAATGGGTAATTGGAGGACTGCATTTATTATATATGAAACATAAATAAATCCTGGTGAACCACTTAAAACAATTTTTCCAGGAAAGTTCAGCTGAAACCAAAAGCTGTGTAAGTCTAAATATTTCTATAAACTAGTGAAAGTTACATGTTAAGATAGTAAATTAAGCTTGTATTAATTAAAACTTCATAAGGTATAGGCCTAACAGAATTTTCCTGGAAATGAAATAATCTAAGTGTCATTTCAAGAAAAATATAAAGGGGTTGGTTAGATATTGCATTTTATTAATTATTTTTAAGTTTAAAAATGTAAGCCCTTCCTTCCCAGAATCTACACTTTAAAATGAAGGTGGGCTGACAAAATCCAGCAATTCTCCCCAATATTCCTGGAAAAGTCCCCGAGAAATGTCTAAGAATCAATACTAAACTATCTCAACAGAGACAAAAGGAATCCAGCTGCTCACAATGTTCCCTCTCCAGTCTAGGAGAATTGGAGAAAGAGAAAATGCAGTTACTATAACCACAGGGAGCCAGTTTTTCCTACAATACATAGTAACTGAGAAATACTGTGAAGAGAAAGTAAATATTCTAGAATCCCCAGAGAAAACAGGAGTATCAAACAAAGAAACTCATTGAGAAATCCAGGTGAGACTCTCTGCTCCTGTCATATACTACAAAAAACTGGTCAAAACCAATAGGTGCCCTAGGCTTTTCATTTTTGAAGTTGTTATGATGGATGAGGGAACTCACGTGATGCTGAAAAATGACAATAAACTCTAAGGTAGACATTGACTAAACAAGGCATGAACACTGGGAAATTACTGCAAGGTTAGGAGTATCCATCTATTGTGTTAGAATATCCCTATATAAATGGAACAATTATACATCACACAGGGAAAAAAAAAAAAAACTCAAAAGAGAGATCAAAATCAAGTCCTCAAGAAGGGGTTTATGCCTTTGGACTCCAAATGGGTAGATTTATACAATTTCCAGCCCTCACGTTGTATTGAAAACATGTGGATAAAAGGAATTCACATTTGTTTTGCAGAGGACTAACTAGGTACCTTAGAAAGAGCAAGTCACTTTAAACAAGAGCAAAATTAAGAATGGCAAGACAACTATGCAACTATACAGAAAAATAACAAAATGACAAAAATTAATGTGTTCAAAGAAGATGAAAAATTCAGGCTATAGAAAAATATAACTCAAAGAATAAGCAAAAATAATCCAAACACTAGTCTTTTAAACAAGTGTTATATGCTATAGAAATAAATTGCTCCAATTATGAATCAAGAAAATAAGGACTCAAAGCAGTAATCTTTAAGAAAAGTAGAATGAGAGTTGAAGAGAATTTATAAAGTCAGGAAACAATTTGAGGATTGCAAACTGATATAACTATAGAAAATTACTTTTAAATATCATAAATAAGGATGAAAACAGAATGTGATGGAAATACCAACAGTAAATGCAACAGAGAAAGGCAAGAAGAGGCTAGGGGATAACAATCAAAATGGAGGGCAAAAGAAATGCAACCTAAAAGTGATAGCTAGCAAGAGAAAAAAAATAATTTGAAAAAATTGTAACACAGTTTTCTTAATCTCTCCAGCTTTTGCCTGTTTTGTTTGAGGCCAAGCAACTGTATCATCTCATGTCATCTCCTGGTACTGACATTTTTCTTGCTCTTGGAATAAAAGAACCAAGCAGAGGGCAAACAAGAAACAAGAAGTGTGAGAGATACCACTAACATGAAATTCTCATTCCCTCTCACTCCACCTGCTACAGAAGGTCCAGCACACTTGCTCCTTCTTTTGTGCTTGTTGGTGGTTTGTGGTTTAGTTGCTAAGTTGTATCTAACTCATACATCCCCATGGACTGTACCTCATCAGGCTCTCCTATACCCTAGTTAATGAACATCAGCACCCACTGGGTAAGCCAAAACTTCACAGTAAATACTGATGCTTTTTGTTGTTGTTGTTTTTCTCCCCCTCAGTTTTATGACTATTGAGAGAAAACAGACATAAAACTAAGTCCCAGTCTTATGATGTGTCGATTATACACATGAATCAATTCAGAAATGATGGCCATGACAGAGTTAGTCAGTACCTCCATCACCTCACATAATTATCTGTGTGTGTGTGTGTGTGTGTGTGTGTGTGAGGTAAACACACTTGAGATTTATTCTCTTAGCAATTTTTAAGTATATAATACAATTATAGATACAATTCTGAATATTAGATCCTCAGAATTTATTATTCTTACTACTGGAAGTTTGTACCCTTTAAAATCTCCCCATTTCCTCTATTCCTGGGCCCTCTTAACTATCATTTTACTCTCTTTTTCTATGAGTTCAGCTTTTTTTTGTTTTTAGATCCCATACATATGTGAGATCTTACAGTTTTTATCTTTCTCTATTAGACTTTTTTCAATCAGCAAAATGCCCTCAGTTAATCCACATTGTCTCAAATGGCAGGATTTCATTTTTATGGCTGAATAATATTTCATTATGCTTCACTCGTGGCTCAGTGATAAAGGAGTGTGACGCCTGGGTCAGAGAGATCCTTTGGAGAAGGAAATGGCAAGCCACTCCAGTATTCTTGCCTGGGAAATCCCATGGACAGAGGAGACTGGGAGGCTAACATCTATGGGGTTGCAAAGAGTTGGACATGACTTAGAGACTAAACAGCAATAACAAATATTCCATTGTATGTATAAAATATGACATATTGATAGAGAGGGGAGGCAACATTTTTATTATACAATCCTTGGTTGGTAGACCTTTAAGGTATTTCCGGATCTTGGCTTCATGAATAACGTTGCAGTAAACATAGGAGGTGCAGATATCTCTCCAACACAGTGATTTCACTTTCTTCAAATATACACCAGAATAACAGTTGCTATGTAAAATGTTATTTTTATTTTTAATTTTCTGAGAAACTTCCATACTCCAGTTTTCCATAGTGGTTGTGCCAAATTACATTCCCACTAATAGAACATAAGGGTTCCCTTTTTTTCACATCCTTACCAAGATGTGTCTGCTTGTCTTTTTGATAGTAGCCTTTTTAACAGGTGTGATGTGATGTCAACTGTGTTTATTTCACTTGTATTTGCCTGATGATTAGTGCAGCTGAGCATCTTTTCATGTACCTGTTGGGCCATTGTGTGTGCTCTTTGGAAAATGCATCTATTCAGGTCCTTTGCCCATTTTTTAAAATTTGGATTATTTTATTTTGCTTTGTTATTGAGTTGTATGAGTTCCTTCTATATGTAGATATTATTCCCTTATCTGATATGTAGTTTGCAAATATTTCTGAATAGTCCATCTGCACATCTTCAAATTAAGCAAAATTAAGATGGCTCCTACATCTTTTTCTTTATCTATGACTCTCTTAATTTTCAAGCTCATATATCCAAACGTCTTCCAGAAAAATTGATTCTATATATCAAAATAAGTCCAAAGCAGGACTTAGATCCATACAGTCATTCCTCTCAAATCATTCATTCTTCTCCATTTTTTTTACGTTAGTTAATCCAGAATCCATTCATATACTTAAATCAAACAACAAATACTATCAGAACTATTCTCAAAATATGTCTTGATCCTAGTCATTTCTAACTTCTCGTTTCCCCATCTAGTCCAAACCCATGTTATATCTCACAGGTATATTATATCCTCACTAATCTCTGGATTTCCACTTTTATAACCCTCAGTCTATGCACACAGCCAGAGAGATCCTTAAAAATGACAACAATCCATGCCACTTCTCATTTACAATCTTCTGGGTGTGCTTTCTCATCACATTTAGAACGAAATGTCCTGCTGTTGTTTCCCACTGGTTATCTCACCAATCTCATTTTTTATAGCTCTTTTTGCTACTTATTCCTTTCTGTATGCAAGGTATTCCCTAGGTTTAGAGTCTGAAGTCTGTTGTTCATTATTATGTTCTTATTTGTTGATTTGTAGAAGTTTTTACATATTCTGGTTACAAGAATTTTATGTGTTTTAAAGAGCTTCCTCAACTCTGTGTCTTTTTTATTTAACTCACTCTAGAGCAGCTACTCAACTGCGTTTTTCACAGATTTTTCTCCACTCTCCTATATGACTTAGCCATTAGCACCTAAAATGTGGTTAGTGCAACTAAGAAAATAAATTTGAAAATTTATTTAAATTTATCTAATTTAAAATTTAACAGTCATATGTGGCCATTGGTTATCATTTTGGACAGCACAACGGCATAATTTGATTGTCAAGAGCTCTTAATTTTAATATAGTTTACTTTATCAAGCTTTATCTTCATNCGCACAGAGTCAGACACGACTGAAGCGACTTAGCAGCAGCAGCAGCATGTATATATATATAGATGTATATATGTATATATATGCGTATATGTATATATATATATATTTTTTTTCCTTTCACACTTAAAGATCCAATCAAACTGAAATTGATTTTGCAAATTTTGGAAGCTCAAAGCCAGTTTTTTGTTTTGTTTTGTTTTGTTTTTAATCATGCAGAAGGATGTCAATATAGGCAACACAGTTTATTGAAATAACAATTATTATCTCACTACTCTATTGTACAATACTCCATTGACTGTAAATCAAGAATTTATTTGTATGTAAGTCTTTCTTAGGCCCTCAATTATTTTTCAATGGTCTATTAGTTTATTCTTGAATGTACTTAATCAATATTAATATCACATGACCTAATTAGCAGGTTTATAATTATTGAAATTCAGTAGATAAATTGCTCCTGTTTTGCTCCAATTTTTTCAAAGTGTCTTTGCTATTCTTGATCATTTGCATGCAAGGTTTGTAAAGAGTTTATCTAGTTCAACAAAGTTATCTATTGAAATTTTGCTTGGTAATATATTTAAAATGGAGATGACTTAAAGAGAAATTGGTGTTTTCACAAAAGTTAAGACTTCTAACCCATTTTTCTCTGTGTCCCTCCATTTACTTAATTTTTAAATTTTATTCTTAAATTTACCTTTATAGCTTTCTGTTATTTTAGTTGGGCATTCAATTGATTAATTTCATTCTCAATTTCAATTTCAAATATAACTCTTGGTACATTTATTAATTTTTCACAGGTGAAAAACCAAATTACCCCAAACTGGGCTGTTTAATTAAAAAAAGAACAATTTATTCTCTTAGAATTCTGGAGATCAGAAGGACAAAATCAAAGTGTTGGCAGGACTAATGAGAGGCTCGGGAGATAATCCCTTACTTGCCTTTTCCAGTATCTGATGGTTCCTGGTGTACGCTGGCTTGTGGAAGCATAGCTTCAGTCTCTACATCTGTCTTTACAGGGCCTCTTTCCCTGTGTCTCTCTGTTTCCTTTCCTCTTCTTAGAAGGACACTAATGGCAACCCACTCCAGTACTCTTGCCTGGAAAATCCCATGGACAGAGGAGCCTGGTGGGCTGCAGTCCATGGGGTCGCTAAGAGTCAGGCACAACTGAATGACTTCACTTTCACGCATTGGAGGAGGAAATGGCAACCCACTTCAGTGTTCTTGCCTGGAGAATCCCAGGGATGGCAGAGCTTGGTGGGCTGCCGTCTATGGGGTCGCACGGAGTCGGACACGACTGAAGCGACTTAGCAGCAGCAGCAGTAGCAGCAGTTATTGAATTTAGGGCCCACCATAAATCTAGTATGATACTGTCTCAAGATCTTTAATTCACCTCCAAAGACATTTCCAAATAAAGTGTCACTCTGAGGTTCTAGGTGGACATGAATTTTGGGGGACACTATTTAACCCATCACTGATATGAAAATACAACTATCTTTTTATATTGGATTTTTACAGAAAATGAATGTACTTTTGTTGTTGATGTTTAACGTGCTGTGCTGTGCTTAGTCACTCAGTCATGTCCTACTCTTTGTGACTCCATGGACTGGAATCCACCAGGATCCTCTGTCCATGGGATTTCTCCAGGCAAGAAAACTAGAGTGGGTTGCCATGACCTCCTCCAGGGGAATCTTCCAACTCAGGGATCAAGCCCAGGTCTTACTCATTGCAGACAGATTCTTTACCATCTGAGCCACCAGGGAAGCCCAAGAGTAGTGGAGTGGGTAGCCTATCCCTTCTCTAGGGGATCCTCCCATCCCAGGAATCAAACTGAGGTCTCCTACATTGCAGAAGGGTTCTTTACCAGCTGAGCTACCAGGAAGCCCCATGTTGTTGCATATTCTCTGACAAATTCTGCCCTTCCAGATCTAATATACATCCCAAACTCCCATTTCTTTGCTTCTAAAATCTAATATTCATGGATAGCATCAACTGGTTTCCTAATCCCCTTACCTTTTGGGGGACCCACTCATAGGAGGCACTATCAGGAGAGAGGAGAGCAGGAGGAAACACAGGCATGGGAATTTATCTTATAGGCTCTATCTCTTTTAAGCTATGATTTAAAGGTAGCCATATTCCCTTACTAAACAAAACAGATAATGTATAGTGGCACTACACTACAGCTGCAGTTCTCAGACATTGGTAATATTTCCCATTCTTTGGCCCCTTAAAGTCAGGCTTCCTACTCTTGTCCCTCACTGCAAGTTTCACCATATCAGCAGATTTTTACCAGCTGAACCACAAGGGAAGCCCATATCTTGTTAACTTCTCTTGAGGTTGCTTGCAGCCATTGAGATAGTTTCTTCATAAAACTTTTCAGTTACCACTTGTGAAACTGCCAAGTCTTTCCTGCCAAGACCACAACCGATACTTTTGCTGTACTCATCTACTTAGCCTTATAATTTGTCTTTTGGATACTTTCACATCTTCAACACATACAGTCTACATAAAATAAGACTTTTATTTATTATCATTCATTTCATATGACTTTTCATTTTGTGTGCCCTATTGTGTTAACTAAGGCTTTTATCTAAATGTGGCAGAATTGGTAAAAAAAAAAAAAAGTCATTTTTATCTTATTTTTATATGTACCTTATTGATTTATTCTTGCTAACCCTTAAAGAGTTAGTGATAAAATATGTTGTTCATTTTTTAAATTTTGTTAATATTTTATAGGTACAGTTTATAAAAGTAAGTTCTCTTTCCATAGACTTGCTAAAAAGTTTCATCAAGATGTTTGCCTCTGAGATGATCCTATGATTTTTCTCCCCCAATATTGATAATATAGTTAAATAATTACATTTTAAATGTTAAACATATTTTCTACTGCCTTTGAGTGATTTAGAGTGACCTCAGTGTGAACCGTTGGGTTTGCCTCCATCTGTTTTCTCATCCTCCAGCTGATGAGTACAGACTTGCTGTTTGGTGGCAGCAAAGTCCTGAGAGAGCAGAAGCATGTCAGGACTCCTGAGGCCTGATCTGTTACCCAGTCACTTCTGCCAGCAGCAGCCATCGATAAAAGCACACAGAGAAAGAATACCTTTCTTTAATTTGCTTTTGTATATTAAGAGCTTATGGGCCTTGGATGTAGCTCAGTGGTTAAAAAAAAAAGAAAAAAAATCTGCCTGCTAGTGCAGGAGACACGGGTTCTATCCTTGGGTTGGGAAGATGCCCTGGAAAAGGAAATGGCGACCCACTGCAGTATCCTTGCCCGGGAAATCCCATGGACAGAGGAGCCTGGTGATCTACAGTACATGGGGGTCTCAAAAAAGTCAGACATGACTTAGCAAGTGAACAACAACCTTAAGAGCTTATAGGCAGAATGTCTTCTCGGTAAGATCTGAAATTAATCAGATTGCCATTTCCCTAATATTTGTGAAGTGATATTCTGCTTATATTTTGCTGATTCACAGTCAATCACATGAATCTCACAGTTTCAAGAGAGATAGACTCTTGATATGAGGAATTAAGTTACCAAGTCATATTTCAACAGTCACATTTCAACATGGATATAGGTAGAAAATTTGCTCCAAGTTTTTAACCAGTTCACCAAAAATCTTCATGTCTCCAGGAAATTTAATGTTAGGCCTTTGGAAAGATAAGCCCAATATATGTACATAATGTCTTTTGAAGTAGAATTAGGTAGTGAGCTCTGGTGTCAAACTGCCTGGATTCTAGTCCTGTTTCTATAACTTACAAACAGAGCATATTTGAGAGTGATTTATCCTCCTTAGCCTGGCTTCATCCATCCTTTAAATGCAATTGACTTTAGAACATACCACATAATTGTGTTTAGTTTAGATAGATAAAACACTTAAGACAGTGTTGGGCACATAATTAGTGTATTTTAGCAGTTATTATTGTTCAAGAGGCAGTATTACATATATTAGGTCAATGGCAATTTGATAAATTTCAGATACTACTTAGAATTCATTGTGCCTATATAGCTTTTAATGTAATATCTTAATTTAAAGAATGAAATCTGGACCCTTTTCTTTTCCCTCTGTTTGTATAGTATCCCCTGAGAATCTTAATTAGCCCTGTGGTTTCAACTGACTTATGCTAGTGACTCCAGTCTTGTTAACCAATCACCTACTGACAACCACACTGTGTATATTTAACTATGGTGTTAAATTGTTTTAGCTTATCATGGTGTAAAAATTGTGCATCTCTTGTCCAGCTTTCCACTCTTACCTCATATCTATCTCTTCCTATGCTTACAGTGTCCTTCACTATGAACCCCAAATTTGCTGACTTACTCCTAATTCTTTACTGGACAGTTTTTCTTTTTCATTATTCTATCCTCTGTTCAATATTGTCTTTTCAGAGGACATTTCTTGAGTATCTATCTCAAATAACCTCACCCCAAACCATGATGCTTTTTACCATATCATCTTGTTATTCTGTGGCTTTTATTTCCACCTAAAATTTACTTCATGCATTTACTTACTTATTAACTGTCTACCCCCAATATTTTGGAGACACTTTATTTTCACAACTGAACTTCCAGCACTTTGACAGTGCTTCAAACAAAGGAGCTTTGCAAATATCTCTGATCTACATCTATTAAAAGTAATGTAAAATCATTTAAACATTGAATCTGGAAAGTCTTCAAAGGGTAGGACCTATGGTTCGAAAGAATATCTATAATACAGATTTTGAAAATAAATATTCCAATGATTGATCTATATGCCTATTTTTATTTGTTGTTGTTTGGTCACTAAGTTGTGTCTGACTCTTTTGTGACCCCATGGACTGTAGCCTGCCTGGCTCCTCTGTCCATGGAATTTCAGAGGCAAGAATAGTGTATTAGGTAGTATTTAAACAAGCCATCATAACCATAACAATGCAAAGTCATGTATGAAGTATAATTGGCATAATACTTCCAATATAAATATTGTTTTGCTAGTATGAAAGAAACAGAAAATCTTTAGTATGACATATTTATATATGTGTTTGATAATGTATTTTTTTAATATCAAATGTTTAAATGCCATAGGGAAATAACAAAAGAATCAAACTAACTAATTCATTTTAAGTGCTTTCAGTTGATGTGCTTATAGCTCTGATGAAGCAACAGAGAGGCATTTTTAAGTCCCACAATTTATTCTGATAAATTAGTGGTAATCTGCATGAAAATGAGTTATTTTTTTCAAAATCAGCTAATAAACATTTTCTTTAAGTGTTTCAACAAATCATGACAAAATTAATCTTTTCTAACTAATTATTATTGAGGGAAATGCAAAAATATTGGCTCAGTTCAGTCGCTCAGTCCTGTCCGACTCCTTGCGACCCCATGAATCACAGCACGCCAGGCCTTCCTGCCCATCACCAACTCCTGGAGTTCACTCAGACTCATGTCCATCAAGTCGGTGATACCATCCAGCCATCTCATCCTCTTTCGTCCCCTTCTCCTCCTGCCCACAATCCCTCCCAGCATCAGGGTCTTTTCCAATGAGTCAACTCTTCACATGAGGTGGGCAGAGTACTGGAGTTTCAGCTTTAGCATCATTCCTTCCAAAGAAATCCCAGGGCTGATCTCCTTCAGAATGGACTGGTTGGATCTCCTTGCAGTCCAAGGGATTCTCAAGAGTCTTCTCCAACACCACAGTTCAAAAGCATCAATTCTTCGGCACTCAGCTTTCTTCACAGTCCAACTCTCACATCCATACATGACCACTGGAAAAACCATAGCCTCGACTAAACGGACCTTTGTTGACAAAGTAATGCTATCTAGGTTGGTCATAACTTTCTTTCCAAGGAGTAAGCATCTTTTAATTTCATGGCTGCAATCACCGTCTGCAGTGATTGCAGTCTGACACTTTATTTGGCTAGTAGGAAATAAAAATTTGATCTTCCAAATCAGTACATTATTTCTTCATGATACTTTGTGTTATTTTATTATTTATTTAGATATATAGTTGATATACAATATGATGTTAATTTCAGACATACTACATAGTGATTTGCCATTGGCATATACTATGAGATGATCTCATAGTAAGTCTAGAAACTCTCTGCCCCCAAGCAAAGTTATTACAATATTACTGAGTATATTCCTTATGCTGTATATTACATCCCCATGGATTATTTATTACATAACTAGAAGTGTGTATCTCTTAATCCCCTCCCCTAGTTAGTTGCCCATCCCCCTTTACCTCTGGCCACCACCTATTTGTTCTTTTTAACTGAATCTGTTGGGATTTTGATTTTGGTGTTTGTTTGCTTTTTCTTTTTTTTTTTTTAGATATTTTTATTTGTTTGTTTCATTCTTCTTTTTGCTCCCTTCCTTATGATTCAATGACTACCTTTAGTGTGACATTTAGATTTGTTTGTGTGTGTGTACAGAGTGCCTGATGAACCATGGACAGAGGTTCATGACATTGCACAGGACACAGAGATCAAGACCATCCCTAAGAAAAAAAAAATGCAAAAAAGCAAAACGGCTCTCTGATGAGGCCTTAAAAATAACTGTGAAAAGAAGAGGCATGAAAAGCAAAGGAGAAAAGGAAAGATACACCCATTTAAATGCAAACTTCCAAAGAATAACAAGGAGAGATAAGAAAGCTTTCCTCAATGGTCAGTGCAAAGAACTAGAGGAAAACAACAGAATGGAAAAGACTAGAGATCTCTTCAAGAATATTAGCAATACCAAGGGAACATTTCATGCAAAGATGGGCTCAACAAAGGACAGAAATGGTATGGACCTAACAAAAGCAGACGATATCAAGAAGAGGTGTCAAGAATACAAAGAAGAACTGTACAACAAACATCTTGATGACTCAGATAATCAGGATGATGTGATCACTCACCTAGAGCCAGACATCCTAGAATGTGAAGTCAAGTGGGCATTAGGAAGCATCACATGAACAAAGCTAGTGGAGGTAATGGAATTCCAGTTGAGCTATTTCAGTTCCTAAAAGACGATGCTATGAAAGTGCTACATTCAATATGCCAGCAAATTTGGAAAACTCAGCAGTGGCCACAGGACCAGAAAAGGTCGGTTTTCATTCCAAACCCAAAGAAAGGCAAGGTCAAAGAATACTCAAACTGCCACACAATTGCACTCATCTCACACGCTAGTAAAGTAATGCTCAATATTCTCCAATCCAGGCTTCAGCAATACGTGAACCATGAACTACCAGATGTTCAAGCTGGTTTTAGAAAAGGCAGAGGAACCAGAGGTCAAATTGCCAACATCCGCTGGATCATGGAACAAGCAAGAGAGTTCTGGAAAAACATCTATTTCTGCTTTATTGATTATGCCAAAGCTTTTGGCTGTGTGGATCACAACAAACTGTGGAAAATACTGAAAGTGATTGGAATACCAGACCACCTGACCTGCCTCTTGAGAAATCTGGATGCAGGTCAGGAAGCAACAGTTAGACTGGACATGGAACAACAGACTGGTTTCAAGGAGGAAAAGGTGTACATCAAGTCTGTATATTGTCACCAGAGCACATCATGAGAAACAAACGCTGGGCTGGATGAAGCACAAGCTGGAATCAAAATTGCCAGGAGAAATATCAATAACCTCAGATATGCAGATGACACCACCCTTATGGCAGAAAGTGAAGAAGACCTAAAGAGCCTGTTGATGAAAGTGAAAGAGGAGAGTAAAAAGTTGGCTTAAAGCTCAACATTCAGAAAACTAAGACTATGGCATCTGGTCCCATCACTTCATGGCAAATAGATGGGGAAACAGTGATAGACTTTATTTTTTTGAGCTCCAAAATCACTTCAGATGGTGAGTGCAGCCATGAAATTAAAAGACACTTGCTCCTTGGAAGGAAAGTTATGACCAAACTAGACAGCATATTAAAAAGCAGAGAGATTACATTGCCAACAAAGATCCATTTACTCAAGGCTATGATTTTTCCAGTAGTCGCGTATGGATGTGAGAATTGTACTATAGAAAGCTGAGCACTGAAAATTGATGCTTTTGAACTGCAGTGTTGGAGAAGACTCTTCAGAGTCCCTTGGACTTCAAAGAGATCCAACCAGTCTATCCTAAAGGAGATAAGTCCTGAATATTCATTGGAAGGACTGATGCTAAAGCTTAAACTCCAGTACTTTGGCCACCTGACATGAACAACTGACCTATTGGAAAAGACCCTGATGCTGATAAAGATAGAAGGCTGGAGGTGAAAGACATAACAGAGATGCGATGGTTGGATGGCATCACCGACTCAATCGACATGTGTCTGAGTGGACTCCAAGAGTTGTTGATGGACAGGGAGGCCTGGCGTGCTGTGGTCCATGGGGTTGCAAGCTGGACATACTGAGTGACTGAACTGAACTGATTGTGTATCTATTATAGGTTTTTGATGTGTCATTATCCTGAGGTCCATGAATAATAACTTCTATATATGTATATATATGATTTAAGTTGATGATGTTCAAGGTAGAATACATCTCAACAACTTTAAATATTTACTCCCCCAGCCACATTCAATGTTTCTGACATTATTTTACATCTTTTCCCATAAACCTTATATCTTTTTATTTGTGTATACCTTTAGGTACTTATTGTACATAAAGATATTTTTACTACTTTTGTCTTTTAACCTTTCTACTAGCTTTATAGGCAGTTTTTTGCTACCTTCCTTTATGTTTGACTTTACCAGCGAGAATTTTACTTTCACTATTTTCATATTTCTGTTTGGGTATTTTCTTTCTGCTTGGAGAATTCCAATTAATATTTCTTGTAAAGTTGGTTTAGTGATACTGAACTCTTTCAGCTTTTGCTTGTTCGTGAAACACTTTTTCTCTTCAAATCTCAGCAGTAATCTTGGTTATAAGTGTTTTCCTATCATCACTTTGAATATATTATGTCTCTTCCTTCTGGCCTACAAAGTTGCTGCTGAAAAGTCAACTGATAGTCTCAAGTGAGTTCCTTTTACACAACTAGCTACTTTTCTTGTGCTGGTGTTACAGTAGAATGAGCCCTTAAAATGGCTGCCATGAGCTTCCCCATCCCCAAGTAGGGTTCCAGATGTCCACTGCCTCTCTGAGAGGCTCTGCAAGATCAGCAAGTGAGTCTGACCCTAGTTCCTTTCAAACTGTTACCTCCACACAGGGACTTGACTCATGCGAGGTTTTGTATGTGCCTTTAAAAGTGAAGTCTCTTGTTTCCTACTGCTCTCTGGCTCTCCTAAGCATAAGTCCCTCTGACTTTAAATACTAGACCTTCTGAGGCATGTTTTCCCAGTGAAGGACCCCCGCTCTGGGTAGCTTGATATAGAGCTTAGACGCCTCCTGGTGAAGACCTCTGTAATTGTGATAATCATTCCATTTGTGGGTTGCCTATTCATGGGTGTGGGTCCTGACTATTGGTTCTCTGCTCTTCCTACCCGTCTTGTGGTTCCTCCATGTTCTTAGTTGTGAAAAATAATTTCTGCTGATCTTCTCATTGGTAGTTTCTCTGTAAGTGGTTATAATTTTGGTTTTGTCATGGGAGGAGGAAATCTCAGGGTCTTCTTATTCCACTATCTTGGCCACATCCCTGAAGTTATGTTTTTAAAAGAATACTTTGTTGAAGACTTCAAATGTTTATTATTTTTAATTATACTTAAATTTAGTCAATGAGTGTAAACTGCAAAAGAATGTATTCAGATATTTGAATTAAAGTATATGATAAAAATTAATGTATATTTCCAGTCTACCCCAATCAAATTTCATAGTTTCTTGGCATCTTGTTTTCATTTTATATTTGGTTAATGAAAAT
>SJYQ01094262.1:86443-103695 GCA_006410935.1 Redunca redunca | reverse complement strand
AAATTTGCTGGCATATTGAGTGTAGCACTTTCATCACATCGTCTTTTAGGAACTGAAATAGCTTAAGTGGAATTCCATCACCTCCACTTGCTTTGTTCGTAGAGATGCTTCCTAAGGCCCACTTGACTTCACATTCCAGGATGTCTGGCTCTAGTGAGTGATCACACCATCCTGATCATCTGGGTTGTGAAGATCTTTTTGTATAGTTCTTCTGTGTTCTTGCCACCTCTTAATATCTTCCACTTCTATTAGGTTCGTACCATTTCTGTCCTTTATTGAGCCCATCTTTGCATGAAAAGTTCCCTTGGAATCTCTAATTTTCTTGAAGAGATCTCTAGTATTTCTTTCACATTCTATTGTTTACCTCTTTTTCTTTGTACTTATCATTGAGGAAGGCTTTCTTATCTCTCCTTGCTATTCTTTGGATCTGCATTCAAATGGGTATATCTTTCCTTTTCTCCTTTGCTTTTCACTTTTATTCTTTTCACAGCTATTTGTAAGGTCTCATCAGAGAGCCATTTTGCTTTTTTGCATTTCTTTATCTTGGAGATGGCTTGATCCCTGTATAATATATATATAAAATGATGCCCAGAAAATTAGTTTTAAAGAAAATTGATTTTAATTATTAATATATACATATATATACATAGTGCTCTGTATGAACAATACAAAATTTACAATACCTCTCAAGACTAATCATAAGAAAAGAGGAATGCATGTTGCCAGCAACAGGTTTAGAAAATGGTAATGTTACAGATTATTTAGACTTACAAAAAGTCATGAGTCTATATTAAGGATAGTTTATATCAACATATATGCACCTTTAAGTAAATATGTTTTTCAAATACAAGTTCCCAATAAATACAACTTGTCAAAATTGTTACAAGAAATGGAAAACAAAATTTTTTTCTAAAGATATTAAGGAAACTGAAAGTGTAATTCAAATATTCTCAAAGAAACCTTTTGATCCAGATAACTTCACTGGCTAGCCAGGTCAATTAATATCAACTTATTTATATAAATTTGTATCAGTTTATGTTTATAACAAAAGATTTAGAATATGCCTTTTATGTAAAGGTATGTGTACATTATATCAAACAACATCACATCCCTAGAACTGAACCTAAGAAAAATAACTGACAAAAAATGTAAATATCTCTAAAACATGTGAGTGTACTACATAATAATGTGATTGTCACTCACCTGCTGAAGCATATCATATGCTAGTCTTAAATCACATAATCACTACTTTGCCTTGTGCTCAGTTGCTTCAGTTGTGTCTGACTCTTTGTGATCCTGATGGGAGTGGGTTACCATTCCCTTCTCCAGGGGATAGAACCAGGGTCTCCCACATTGCAGGCAGATTCTTTACTGTCTAAGCCACCAGAGAAGCCCCATTACATGATAACACATATATGCAAACATCCTTTATTCTTCTTCAGTCACCTGCTCACCTCATCCTTCTGAATGCAATTGCATAACCCCACAGAAAATCCCCTACTTAGGCCAAATAAAGACCCTTCAATCCTACCCAATCCAAACATGAACTACTACATTTTCCAAATAGAATTGCAAAAATCCTAAATAAACAAATAATAAGCAAAAAAATGAGAAAAAATTTAGAGGGCTCAACTAATGTTTTAGAAATACTATTTACCCTCAATAATCAAGATATCTTAGTATTGTCATTAGTTCAGTTCAGTTCATTTCTTTCGCTCATTTGTGTCTGACTCTTTGCAATCCCATGGACTGCAGCATGCCAGACTTCCCTGTGTATCACCAACTCCCGGAGCTTACTCAAACTCATTTCCACTGAGCAGGTGATGCAATCCATCTCATCCTCTGTCGTCCCCTTCTCCTCCCACCTTCAATCTTTCACAGCGTCAGTGTCTTTTCAAATAAGTCAGTTCTTCGCAACAGGTGGCCAAAGTATTGGAGTTTCAGGTTTAGCATCAGTCCTTCCAATGAACACTCAGGACTAATTTCCTTTAGGATAGACTGGTTGGATGTCTTTTCAGTCCAAGGGACTCTCAGGGGTCTTCTCCAACAACTACAGTTCAAAAGCATCAGTTCTTTGGTGCACAGTTTTCTTTATAGTCCAACTCTCACACCCATACATGACCACTGGAAAAAGCATAGCCTTCACTAGATGGACTTTTGTTAGCAAAGTCAAGTCTCGGCTTTTTAATATGCTGTCTAGTTTGGTCATAGCTTTTCTTCCGGGAGTAAACTGGCTGCAGCTTTTTAATTTCATGGCTGCAGTCACCATCTGCAGTGATTTGGAGCCCCCCAAAATAGTCTTTCACTGTTTCCATTGTTTCCCCATCTATTTGGCATGAAGTGACGGGACCAGATGCCATGATCTCAGTTTTCTGAATGTTGAGTTTTAAGTGAACATTTTCATCTCTTCTTTCACTTTCATCAAAAGGCTCTTTATTTCTTATTCACTTTCTTCCATTAGTGTGGTGTCATCTGAATATCTGAGGTAATTGATATTTCTCCCGGCAATCTTGATTCCAGCTTGTGCTTCCTCCAACCCAGGTTTTTCTCATGATGTAATCTGCATATAAGTTAAATAAGCACGGTGACAATATACAGTCTTGACATACTCCTTTTTCTATTTGGAACCAGTCTGTTGTTCCAGGTCCTGTTCTAACTCTTGCTTCCTGTCTTGCATACAGATTTCTCAAGAGGCAGATCAGCTGGTCTGGTATGACCATCTCTTTCAGAAAGTTCCACAATTTGCTGTGATCCACACAGCCAAAGGCTTTGACATAGGCAATAAAGCAGAAAAAGATGTTTTTCTGGAACTCTTTTGCCTTTTTGATGATCCAGCAGTTGTTGGCAATTTGACCTGGAGTTCCTCTGCCTTTTCTAAAACCACCTTGAACATCTGGAAGTTCATATTTCACGTATTGTTGAAGCCTAACTTGGAGAATTTTGAGCACTACTTTGCTAGCTTGTGAGATTAGTGCAATTGTGGGGTAGTTTGATTATTCTTTGGCATTGCCTTTCTTTGGGATTGGAATGAAAACTGACATTTTCCAGTCCTGTGGCCCCTGCTGGGTTTTCCAAATTTGCTGGCATATTGAGTGCAACACTTTCACAGCATCATCTTTTATGATTTGAAATAGTTCAACTGGAATTCCATCACCTCCACTAGCTTTGTTCATAGTGATGTTTCCTAATGCCCACTTGACTTCACATTCCAGGATGTCTGACTCTAGGTGAGTGATTACACCATCGTCGTTATCTGGGTCATTAAGATCTTTTTTTGTATAGTTCTTCTGTGTATTCTTGTCCCCTCTTCTTAATATCTTCTGCTTCTGTTAGGTTCATACCATTTCTATACTTTTTTGAACCCATCTTTGCATGAAATGCTCCCTTAGTATCTTTAACTTTTTTGAAGAGGTCTCTAGTCTTTCACATTCTATTGTTTTCCTCTGTTTCTTTGCATTGATCCCTGAGGAAGGCTTTCTTATCTCCCTTTGCTATTCTTTGGAACTCTGCATTCAAATGGGTATATCTTCTTTTCTCCTTTGCCTTTCTCTTCTCTTCTTTTCACAGCTATTTGTAAGGCTTCCTTGGACAACCATTTTGCCTTTTTGCATTTCTTTTTCTTGGGGATGATCTTGATCACTACCTTCTGTACAGTGTCACAAATCTCCATCCATAGTTGTGCAGGTACCCTGTCTATCAGATCTATGCCTTGAATCTATTGGTCACTTCTACTCTATAATTGTAGGTGATTTGATTTAGGTCATACCTGAATGGTCTTGTGGTTTTCCCTATTTTCTTCAATTTAAGTCTGAATTTGACAAAAAAGGAATTCATGATCTGAGCCACAGTCAGCTCCTAGTCTAGTTTTTGCTGACTGTATAGAGCTGACGAGGGTGTTTGCTATGACCAGTGTGTTCTCTTGGCAAAACTCTATTAGCCTTTGCCCTGCTTCATTCTGTACTCCAAGGCCAAATTTGCCCGTTGGGACATAGACTTGGATTACTGTGATATTGAATGATTTGCCTTGGAAACAAACAGAGATCATTCTGTTGTTTTTGAGATTGTATCCACGTACTGCCTTTCAGACTCTTTTGTTGACTATGAAGGCTACTGCATTTCTTTTAAGGGATTCTTGCCCACAGTAGTAGATATAATGGTCATCTGA
Organism: Redunca redunca; assembly: GCA_006410935.1. Classification (NCBI taxonomy): domain Eukaryota; kingdom Metazoa; phylum Chordata; class Mammalia; order Artiodactyla; family Bovidae; genus Redunca; species Redunca redunca. The sequence continues at coordinate 99,530 of SJYQ01094262.1, read as the reverse complement.
GTTAATTTCACCCATTTTAGTCCATTTTAGTTTGCTGATTCCTAAAATGTTGATGTTCACTCTTGCCATCTCCTGTTTGACCACTTCCAATTTGCCTTGATTCATGGACCTAACATTCCAGGCTCCTATGCAATATTGCTCTTTACAGCATAGGACTTTACTTCCATCCACTTTAATCACATTCACAACCAGGTGTTGTTTTTGCCTTGACCACAACTCTTCATTCTTTCTGGAGTTATTTCTTCACTGATCTCCAGTAGTATATTGGGCATCTACCGACCTTGGGAGTTCATCTTTCAGTGTTCTATCTTTTTGCCTTTTCATACCATTCATGGGGGCTCTCAAGGCAAGAACACTGACGTGGTATAAATAAGTCAATGGAAGAGAAGAGAATGTCCATTAACGAACGAGTATATGTGGTAATCATTTCTCAACAAAATAACCAAAGCAATTTAATGTGAGAAAACAGATTTTCAACAAATGGAGCTTAAACAACTGGATGTATTCAAGAAATAAAAAAAGATTTGAACCTTACCTCACAATACACTTACACACACTCTCACATACATAATTACAAGACCTAAAAGCAAGCTAATGCTATAAAGGTTGTAGGAAAAAGGCATAGGATACAATTTCACTATCATGTAGCAAAGATTTCTTAGTGCACAAAAAAGCACTAAGTATAAAAGTAAAACTGAAGTAAAAGTTTATAGAAGTTAATGGCAGCTTGTATACATTATTAAGGATTTAATAATAGATGTTGGCTTGATTTCTCAAGATTTTTGTTTTGCATTTACAAAATTTCTGTAATTCATGGTTTTTCTAGCTTTCTGGTTAACTTTGCCCTGCAGCATTAAACTAATTAACTTAGTTTCTTAAGAATACATTCTTTAAACTTTATCTTCTTTTCTGCACAGAAATTGTGTAATAATGTTGATCATATAAGTAAGACATGTAAATTCTAGAAACACTGGATGTATTATATGTTAATAAATTTGAGATATATATGACTGGCATCAAGAATTTGGAAGATCTATTGTGGTGCTAGTAATAAAGGACCTGTCTGCCAGTGCAGAAGACATAAGAGATGTGGGTTCAATCCCTGGGTTGAGAAGATCCCCTGGAGGAGGGCATGGAGACCCACTCCAGTATTCTTGCCTAGAGAATCCCATGGAGAGTCCACATGGTCGCAGAGTCAGACACAGCTGAAGAGACTTAGCACACATGCATGTAAATCTAAAATTTTAACTGTATAAATGAATGATTTCATAAACCCAAAGTAAGAAGAACTCTCCACAGGGAGAGTAGTATACATGTCACATTGTGTCACTCTTTGCTTGAAATCTGCTAATAATAGTTTTCTTTTTTTTGCTGTTTTTGTTTTTGTTTTTGCTCAGAGTAAACGCCAAAGTCCTTACAAATCTCTAGAGCTCCTGTTGTGGCTCCCTAGCTCTCTTATTTCTCTAGTCTCATTTCTTCTACTCCAGTCTCCAGTCTGCACCAAGGCAGACATTCTCATTGTCATTGAACATGCCAGGTTTGTGAGAGGGAACTTATATTTAAGATTTATTAGAAATTCACTTTTTAGAGAAACTTTTCTTGCCTATTATAACCTTTCAACCCATACACACTACTTTGCTGATGTATTCCTTTTCTTCTCACCACTTGCCAATATTTAATATAATACATATGTTACTTGTTCTCTTATTTTCTATCTCTTTCTGTAAGAAGTCCCATGAGAATAGAGTTTTTTTTAAATTTTGAATTATTATGAATGAATTACCAGTAATAACAGTAATGACAAAACCTAGAAAGGAATGTACGTTCCATAAATAAATGGACTTTTTTCCCATAAATGAAGAAAGTAAAGAAAGAAATGAGATAGCTTTCTTGTGCTTATTTTATAATAATTTTATCCCTTAAAGATTTGTGGTCATTTGCTGATTAAATAGACAAGATACTCTGTGCAACATGATGGAGCAACCCAAAAGTCCTGAGCAAAAGTTTAATCTTGTGATTTACTTTGGGATCATAATGTTGCTGCTCTCATGACATTATTAGACACCATAAAGACCAATATTGCTCTGAGCAGTCATGAAATCTTAGCAGCCATGTCCTAATTTAAAATTGATGTTTTTCATAACCTTTTGAAAGGAGAGCACAGAAGTATTTTGCAAGTTTTAATAGGGTTGGAGATGGTTAAGGATTCCTACTGAATTCCTCTAATGAATACTTCATTGATTCATTTGTCATTGACTCTTTGCCAGTTAGCTCAGAATGCTCTCTAACATCCATGATAGTTTAAATTGAAGTAAATAATAGCAAAATGTTTCAGTATCTACATGTGATTTTTCATAATTCAAATATATGAATATCTTTCAAGTAGCTTTCATAAATCTGAAATATTTTCCAAATAGTTTGCCAACTATTAGTGATGTGTTTACCTCTATTTAAAGTCCCAACAATTTTCAATGTTCCATTTTTTGCCTTTTAATTCAAATTTCATCACATATATCAGCTTCCATAAATGTTATATCAATCTAGATTTCCAGCTGAAATTTATTTACCTGTGACATTAATTGCTTTCATTCACCATTCATTCATACACCCACCACTCCATAAATGGCACAGACTGGTGAAATACATAGTGGTCCTGATCTAATCAATCATATTGTCTCTCTTTAATGACAGTATGTAAAGTTTCACATTAATCAAGTGTTCATTACAGTAGACAATCAGATTACTCTGATTTTTCAGGTGAACATATCAATCCTTCTTGATTTTATATTAAAGGAGACAAATTTTTCTTCCTGAGAAGAAAAAGCTAATAAACATTGAAGGCATTTTATAAAAAATTAGTTTGCTCTCATTATTGGACACCTGAAATTGTAATAAAAACCAATATTCTTGGAAAAAATTCATCCTAGTCCACTTGGAAGTGAAAATGTAAAATATTTAATTTCCGTCTGAAAAGTCTTCACTGCCTTTAGTGTAGCAAGTAACATTCAAAGTAAAAGTCACAAAGAATGCTACTAGAGTGTTGACTGGTTAGTATAAAAAAAAAAACCCTTATTTCTGAAAATGAAGCAGTCAAACTAATAAAAAATATTAAACAAAGTATTCTTAATATAATTATAATATTCTGAAGCTAAAATCTAAAATTTTACAGTATATGAAAGAAGCAGTTAAATGACAATGAACAATGTACATGTTGAATAACAGTGCCAAAGTTAATCATGTATGTTATTATCTCTGTATTTCAGCACTTTATAATGTGCTCCATACATAAAGTATGCAATAAATGTTGGTGGAATTAATTGATCAGTTAATCAACTTCTATAACGTGTAATGATTATAGTAAGACCACTGTATTTTTTCCTTGCTCCTTTGAAAACCATGGATTTACTTTCTATCTTTTCCTACATATAAGTGGAAAGGATATAATCATTATTCTTTAGATACTGGTATGTATTTTAACATCAAATCTAAGCAAAAATAAAATGATCACAAAATAACTCTCCCCAAAAACCTAACCATATGTAGGAAAGTTTATTAATATCTAGTTATTTTCAAGGTGTATGATTAGATTTTAGGATTTCTATTTGAACCTACATATTTAACTTCAGTCACTTCAAGCTGAATATAGTGAAAAACTGAGAGATGACAAAACATGCCAGAAATTTTAAGACATGCTTATGCATTTCAAATGGAAGTTCGTGTGAAATACTAACCAAATTACTTGCTTAAAAAAAGTTGCCTGGGAATTGAGATGATGAAATCCCTCCCCAGCAGAACCACCCCTCCACCACTGCTGCTACCAAAACCACAGGCTCAGAGAAACAATACATGCAGGCAGTGGTGAAACAAAGACCTTATCGGAAGGTAAAGCACATGCCATCAGCACTCACGCCATGGCTTGCTCACTCTGCAATGACCTGCTGACACCACCCGACCCTCTCTGTACTTCACTTACATAGCATTACAGAACGCATAGCCAGAGTGTGTCACTGGAGTCCAAACTTGGGCAGTGGCTCTTTTTAAAGAAAGATCACATAGTCTTTAAGAGATTTATTCCAATAAGTAATATGAAATAAATCAGGTCACTATCTTACGGAAGAAAGCACTAATTTGTAAAATGAATTCAAATGTTGCTTAGTGACAAGCATAGAGATTAAAAGGAAATGCAAAACGATAAAATATATGAAGAAAGCCAGAAAAACTCAGCTATTTAAAATGTAAATAAGAAAATAGAAAACATAGAAGCATTTTTTTAAGTATAGAATAAAATTTTCCTTATCTGAAAAAATTTCCAAAAGTTCTACAAATTTTCAACCATTTATAAAGCACAGATATACTATAACTAATTTTTTCAGAATGAAAAACTCCTATGAGGATCAAACAGTAAATAATATGCACCAACTGTCCCCCACAAATCATACGTAACTCCCTTGCTCTGACACACCCCAATTTTCTTCTTTGTAAATACAAATACATAGTAAGTAACCCATAACAATTATTTTTCCTTTCTTCAAACATCAAAAGGGAACATAAGTAAAACTCCTGGGGAATTACACTAAGTTAAACTCTCCCATGATAGGTAACGAATTATCCTCTATGTAGAAATTTAGCATTAGAAAGCCACTGCAATTATGTACCACTGCTACTAATGCAGGGTAAATACCCTTCAAATATGCAGGAAATCCTGAGTGGTAAATGGTGCATAGGGAGTGGTTCAGAGCCATATATCTACAATTCTTCCCCCTATAAAATACTGTGGAAAATATATATGCAGCTAGGCTAATACACATTTGTGAAAAAAATTAATACCAAAGACTAAGAATCATTACACTTCTGACAAATAAATATGTCAAATAGTATTTGAAAAATACTACTATTTTGAGAAATAAATCACATAGAAAACTCAACAATAAGGAATGTTACATATAAAAGCAGAATATAAAGAAGAGGTGGCAAGAATACAAGACCTATACAAAAAAAAAAAAAAGATCTTAATGACCAAATAACCACGATGGTGTGATCACTAACCTAGAGCCAGACATCTTGGAGTGCAAAGTCAAGTGGGCCTTAGGAAACATCACTACAAACTAAGCAGGTAGAGGTGGTAGACTACTAGCTGAGCTATTTCAAATCCTAAAAGAAGATGCTGTTAAGGTGCTGCACACAATATGCCAGGAAATATGGAAAAGGCTACAGTGGCCACAAGACTAGAAAAATTCAGCTTTCATTCCAATCCAAAAGAAGGGCAATGCCAAAGAATATTCAAACTACCTCACAATTGCCCTCATTTCACATGCTAGCAAAGTAATGTTCAAAATTCTCCAAACCAGGCTTCAACACTATGTAAACCAAGAACTCCCAAATGTTTAAGCTGGATTTACACAATGCAGACAAAGCAGAGATCAAATTGCCAACATCTATTGGATCACTGAAAAAGCAAGAGTGTTCCAGAAAAACATCTACTTCTGTTTCATAGATTATGCTAAAGCCTTTGTGTGGATCAGAACAAAGTGTGGAAAATTCTTAAAGGGATGGGAATACCACACCACCTTACTTGTCTCCTGTGAAACCTGTATGCAGATCAAGAAGCAACAGTTAGAACTAGACATGGAACAACGAATTGGTTCCAAATCAGGAAAGGAGTACGTCAAGGCTGTATATGGTCACCCTGCTTGTTTAACTTCTATGCAGAGCACATTATGCAAAATGCTGGGATGGATGAAGCACAAGATGGAATCAAGATTGCCAGGAGAAATATTAATAACCTCAGATGTGCAGATGACACCACCCTTATGGCAGAAAGCGAAGAACTAAAGAGCCTCTTGATGAAGATGAAGGATGAGAGTGAAAAAGCTGGCTTAAAACTCAACGTTCAAAAAACAAAAATCAAGGCATCCAGTCCCATCAGTTCATGACAAATAGATGGAGAAACAATGGAAACAGTGAGAGACTATTTTCTTGGGCTCCAAAATCACTGCAGATGGTGACGGAAGCCACAAAATTAAAAGACACTTGCTCCTTGGAAGAAAAGCTATGACCAACCTAGATAGCATATTAAAAAGCAGAGACATTACTTTGCTGAAAAAGTTTTATCTGGTCAAAGTCACGGTTTTTGCAGTAGTCACATGTGGATGTGAGAGTTGGACTATAAAGAAAGCTGAACACTGCAGAATTTATGCTTTCAAACTGTGGTGTTGGAGAAGACTCTTGAGAGTCCCTTGGACTGCAAGGAAATCCAACCAGTCAATCCTAAAGGAAATCAACCTTAAATATTCATTGGAAGGATTGATGCTGAATCTGAAACTCCAATTCTTTGGCCACCTGATGCAAAGAGCTGACTCATTTGAAAAGATTCTGATGCTGGAAAGGATTGAAGGCATAGGAGAAGGGGACAATAGAGGATGAGATGGTTGGATGGCATCACTGACTCAATAAACATAAGTTTGAGCAAGCTCCAGGAGATGGTGAAGGGCAGAGAACCCTGGCTTGCTGCAGTTATGGAGTTGCAGAGTCTGACAGGCCTGAGCAACTGAACAACAACAACATATCAAAGAAATGATGTAAACATTAAAACCAGTAAAACTTGAAGTTAATATTTAAATTATTTTTTCAGTATGATAATTAATGCATATGTTAAAATATAATTACTTAATGTAAGGTATATAATATTAAAATCAAATTTACTANAACACTGAAACCATGTCCCTTTCTAGAGATTCAACCTGGGTTACTGAATCTTGGCCTCTGTACACAGGCACTACACTGAATCTTGGAGGCAGGGTTTCGGGTGAAGCAGAAAAGAATAGCTTTATTGCTTTGCCAGGCAAAGGAGGGCACAGCAGTCTCTTGCCCTCAAGGCTGTGTGTTCCATCCTGGACAGGGTAGCAAGGAATCTTATAGCACTAGTCCAAGGAGCAGGATGTGATCAGCTTGTGGACATTCTTCTGATTGGTTGGTTGGTAATGAGGTAACGGGGCATCTGCATCATCAACCTTCTGGTTCAAACCAGCGTGTGTCTATGTTCTTATGATCAGCACTTTTCATCTGATGTAAAAACATCATCCTGTAAAAACAACTTAGGAATGTGTGTCAGGCTTTTATCTGTATCTGTCTGGGAACTGTGAATTTGGTGATTCTACTATGAGGGAGATTCACAGTCTAAATTGTTACCAGTTCCTCAGCCCAAAAGCTATTCTTTGTTTCTACATCTTCAGTCTTCACCTTTCCCAGTCATTAACTCTTGAGTCAGTGTTTTACTTCATAAGACAAGGACATTGGTCCTTGTATATGGTTTCACTGTAGCTCAGACACTACAGAATCTGCCTGTAATGCAGGAGACCTGAGTTCAATCCCCGGAGAAGGGGATGGCTATGGACTTCATTATTCTTACCTGGAGAATCCCATGGACAGAGGAACCTGATGGGCTACAGTCCATGGCAGTCTCGAAGACTAAGACACAAATGAGCAGATAAAAATTTCACTTTCATTAGGAGCAAAATCTGAAAGGTAGAGTGAATTTACTAATACTATAATTGAGGCTTGACTCTGTTCAGTCCATGTTTAGATTAAAGTAATTAGGTTCCATCTCTCTCTCCCTACTAGAAAAAAACCTTCAGCTGTCTCTAGGAGAGGATAAATCATCTGGATTCTCTACAATATTTTGTTTTATAAACAATATTTTGCATTTTAAAAAGTTAGTGAATATTCCAAGACTCAGATTGTATGACCTAGAGCCCAAGAAAACAGTCAATAAAAAGAGACTATACCAATCTATATATAAGGCTTATCCCATAACTTTTAAATTGTGATTGACATGTTCAGGAAATAGAGAAGCAGATAAGCAAATGACAGAGAACTCTAGCAATTCAGTTGTCATCTGGGACTCTAGTGACGGTAGAGGCTCAAGTGAAGAATGGTATATTTCCAAGATCCCTTGGTGGTTAACATAATTCATTTCCTTATGGTTGCACGTCTGAGTATGTTAGATTTGTTCTGGAGGTCACCCTCAGAACCTGGTGCCTGCTTGCAATTTCTTGCCACATAGGTATCTAAGCATGACAGCTAATTCATGACATTGTGCTTCTTTAAAGCCAGCAGAGGATTAAAAAAAAAAAAAAAAAGTGAGTTGGCTAGGAAGATAGATTGTTGTTGTTATTCAGTCACTACGTCCTATCTGACTCTTTGCTACCTGAAGGACTGTAGCCTGCCAGGCTCCTCTGTCCATGGGATTTTCCAGGCAAGCATATTAGAGTGGGTTGCCATTTCCTTCTCCAGATCTTCCTAACTCAAGAACCAAACCCATGTCTCCTACATTGCAGGTGGATTCTTTACTGCTGAGCCACCAGGAAAGCCCAGGAAGATGGATTACATATATAGTAATATAATCATAGGGATGTCATTCTATCATCTTTGTCATATTCTACATTTGAGAACAAATCAGAGGTCCAACCTACATACAAAAGGAGGCAATTACACAGAATCAGAAATTGCTGTGGATAATTTCAGGGTCTGTCTTCCACACATATGAATAATGTAACTATACATAGTATACTGTTAATTTTTAAATCTATTTTTTATAAAAACACTATAGCATAATACACACACATAGATGTGAATGAGCTATTTTTTCATTTTCTTCATTTCAATGTGAAACTGTGACTTATATGAACGGTACAGAATTGTTGATAAAGGTAGACTTGATGGTCTACTGAAAGTCAGTGAATGCATGGTTAAATTACTATTCCAGGAAAACTCTTGATGTTTTACATCTCTCAAATGAGCCCTTCAGGATATTTCTATTTAATAGCAGTAACTTATAATGATGCCTCATTCATTGTTCCACACAAGCTGTTATGACTCATGAAATAAAAGAAAAACTTAGCAACTTAAAAACTACCATATAGAAATAGATAAGCAAATGACAGAGAACTGTAATATATCATTCTTCACTTGAGCTTCTATCATCACTATAGTACCAGATGAAAACTGAATTGCTACAATTCTTTGTCATTTGCATATCTGCTTCTACATGATAGTTTTTAAGAGCCTGTTGATGAAGGTAAGAGGGAAGAGTGAAAAAACTGGCTTGGAACTCAACATTCAGAAAACTAAGATCATGGCCTCCAGTCCTATCACTTCATGGCAAATACATGGGGAAACAACTGAAGCAGTGAGAGACTTTATTTTGGGGGTCTTCAAAATCACTGCAAATTGTAACTGCAGCCATGAAATAAAAAGATGCTTGTTCCTTGGAAGAAAAGCTATGACCAAACTAGATAGCATATTAAAAAGCAGAGACATTACTTTGCTGACAGAGGTCTGTCTAGTCAAAGCTATGGTTTTTTTCAGTAGCCATGTATGGATGTGAGATTTGGACCATAAAGAAAACTGAGCACCGAAGAACTGATGCTTTTGAACTGTGGTGCTGGAGAAGACTCTTGAGAGTCCCTTGGACTGCAAGGAGATCAAACCAGTCAATTCTAAAAGAAATCAGTCATGAATATTCATTAGAAGAACTCATGCTGAGGCTGAAGTTTCAATACTTTGGCCACCTGATGAAAAGAACTGACTCGTTGGAAAAGACCTCGATGCTGGAGAAAATTGAAGGCAGGAGGAGAAGGGGACCACAGAGGATGAAATGGCTGGATAGCATCACCAACTAGATGGACATGAGTTTGAGCAAGCTCTGGGAGCTGGTGATGGACAGAGAAGCTGGTGTGCTGCAGTCCAGGGGGTTGGAAATAGTGAGAAGCGACTGAGCAACTGAACTGAAATGACGTCACTTTACTGACAAACATCTGTATAGTCAAAGCTATCGTTTTTCTGGTAGCTATGTACCTATATGAGAAACGGACCATAAAGAAGGCTGAGTGCCAAAGAACTGATGCTTTTGAACTGTGGTGCTGGATTAAACTCTTGAGAGTCCCTTGGACTGCAAGGAGATCAAACCAGTCAATTCTAATGGAGATCAACTCTGAATATTGGTTGGAAGGACTGATGCTGAAACTGAATCTCCAATACTATGGCTACCTGATGTAAAGAGCTGACTCATTTGAAAAGATCCTAATGCTAGGAAAGATTGAAGGCAAAAGGAGAAGAGGGTGGCAGAGGATGAGGTGGATAGATAGCATCACCAATTCAAAGGACATGAATTTGAGTAAACTCTAGGAGACAGTGAAGGACAGAGGAGCCTAGTATGCTGCAGTCCATGGGGTTCCAAAGAGTTGTACATAACTTAGCGACTGAACAACAACAAAGAAACGTAAGAACATTCCCAATTTTCCCTCCTGCTGTTCACTCTAATACTAGAAGTTAAGTGTTTAAGAAACCTTGTTCACTAAGGCAAATGCTCACTTTCATATTAAGAAAAGAGAGGTTGGCTGATGCATTGGCATACTTATTCCTACATTTTCTCTGATGCTGACTTTGAATAGATGTCCTGCCATATGACCCACTATGTTTGCATAAGAAATACTTTAGAGCATGCTTGGAAAGTTTCCAAATATAGCAGCTCATCATTTAGTTATTTAGTCTAATGACACCTACTCCATGAGGAAGCCCTGGCATGCAAAGAACAGCGCTCTGATTTTTCTTAACTTATATCTGCTTCTGGCCTTTGACAACTAAATGTTATTTCCTGATATTGTTGCAGTCAGTACTTCTACAGTTTAATCATGTGCCATATATTGTGTTAATCATTTGCCAAAAATTTCTGGAAAATGAAAAATAAAGAACAAGAAAAACTCACCTTGGCAAATGAAGAGGGATTATCTTTTAGGGTCATTGAATTTTAAAAGATTATTTGTGACATAACCTAGATGAATCATTTATTGTATACAGGTCTAATTAATATTAAAGCAACAACTTTTCATTACTATTTTTAAACCTGTCCTATTGATCAGGAAGCAGAATATATTATATAAACAAATTTATTTTATTTTTCAACACCAGTTTTCAAAGAAAAATGGCATCAAAACACAGAAGTAGAAGTGAGTACATTATACTCTTTAGGACTCAGTTCAGTTCAGTTCAGTCACTCAGTTGTGTCTGACTCTTTGTGATCCCATGCGCTGCATCATGCCAGGCCTCCCTGTCCATCTCCAATTCCCAGAGTTTACTCAAACTCATGTCCATTGACATGAAACAAATAAATGACTTCTCTCAATCAAAGTCATCTTACCTCTCACCTAAGGTCTTATGGTTTTAGATTTCTTTCTTAAAAGAAAAATCAAATTTGGTACATTTTCTCTTTAGTTCTGAACCTAATTCTTCCCATGATGTTAAATAAGTTAAATCATTTCAAAATTAAATAAGACTCTATAAAATTAAATTCTGTAGCATAACAATGTTTGAAAATTTAAGTTCAGTTCAGTCGCTCAGTCATGTCGGACTCTTTGCGACCCCATGAATCGCAGCACATCAGGCCTCCCTGTCCATCACCATCTCCCGGAGTTCACTCAGACTCATGTCCATCGTGTCCATGATGCCACCCAGCCATCTCATCCTGGGTGGTCCCCTTCTCCTCCTGCCCCCAATCCCTCCCAGCATCAAAGTCTTTTCCAATGAATCAACTCTTCGCATCAGGTGTCCAAAGTAAATTTAAAATTCATCATAATTTCTTAAAAGTTTCCCTATAGGACACTCTGATCTTCTGAGATGGCCCATACTCTGTCTATGGAATATGTTTCTCTCTAAATAAATCCACTTCTTACCTATCACTTTATCACTCACTGATTTCCTTCTGAGTTTCAGTAAGTCCTGAAACCAAGTGTGTAATCTCAGTTGGAAGACTGTGGGTTTTGGCTGGGTTTGGAATCCTGGCCAAGTGGGTTCAAGTCCCAATCTGAGGTGAAGGTTTACAAAACCTCATCAAAATATACACTTAAAATAGGCTCTTTTTTGGTATATAAAGGGCTTCCCAGGTGGCACTAATGATAAGGAGCCTTCCAGCCAATTCAGGAGACCTGAAAGATGCAGATGCAGTCCCTGGGTCAGGAAGATCCCCTGAGGAGGGCATGGCAACCCACTTCAGTATTCTTGCCTGGAGAATCCCATGGACAGAGCAGACTTGCCAGAGTCCAGCTCTGGCAGCCAGGGAATCAGCCTGAAGGGGTGAGCGGTGTCAGTGGACGGTGATATAGCCTCTGACTCATAGTACGGAAGTGATGTCGCTCAGTCGTGCCCGACTCTTTGAGACCCCGTGGACTGTAATTTACAAGGCTTCTCTGTTCATAGAATTTTCCAGGCAAGAGTACTGGAGTGGGTTGCCATTTCCTTCTCCAGGGGATCTTCTCGACCCAGGTATCAAACTCAGGTCTCCCGCATTGCGGGCAGACACTTTACTGTCTGAGCCACCAAACAACCCATAGTACGGAACTACATGTTTATTTCAAGCTTCAGGTTTTCTTTTATACTTTGACAAAAGCATTAGGTCAGAGGTTTGACATTTTTAGTTTTCCACACCCAGATTTATTGTTTCCAGAAATCATGTTGTCCTACAAACAATATTCCTGCTTCAGTGATTCTCTCAGAATCGCTTTACTATCTATTATCTACTTTCTCTTAAGTGTCCTATACTTAGCTTGTGATCACATTGTAACTCATGCTACATTCTTCAGTTTATTTCTTATCTTTCTAAATCCTGTCTGACCCGAGCATCTTAAGATCACTATCTCCTAAAAAGATAAGGTAAGGTAAGGTGAAGTCCCTAAGGCATGTCTGACTCTTTATGACCCCACGGACTGTAGCTTACCAGGCTCCTCCGTCCATGGGATTTTCCAGGCAAGAGTACTAGAGTGGGTTGCCATTTCCTTTTCCAGAGGATCTTCCCAACCCAGGGATCGAACCCAGGTCTCTTTCATTGTAGGCAGACGCTTTATCCTCTGAGCCACCAGAGAAGTCTCTATCTCCTAAAAAGGCTTCTAGCTATTCTTAATTATTCCTAAACCCTAAAGTCAGCAAAAATAATACCCAGCTGTGGATGTGACTGGTGATAGAAGCAAGGTCCGATGCTGTAAAGAGCAATATTGCATAGGAACCTGGAATGTCAGGTCCATGAATCAAGGCTAAT
>SJYQ01094262.1:64891-84098 GCA_006410935.1 Redunca redunca | reverse complement strand
TACCAATGTGAGACTTGTATCATAAAGATGGTTGAACACCAAAGAATTGATGCTTTTGAATTGTGGTATTGGAGAAGGCTCTTGAGAGTCCCTTGGACTTCAAGACCAAACCAGTCAATCCTAAAGGAAATCAATCTTGAATATTCATTGGAAGGACTGATGATAAGGGTGAAAAGCCAATATTTTGGCCACCAGATGCAAAGAGCCAACTCACTGGAAGAGACCTTGATGCTGGGAAAGACTGAGGGCAGGAGAAGAGGGCAACAAAGGATGAGCTAGTTGGATGGCATCACTGAATCAATGGACATGAGTTTGAGCAAACCCCAGGAGATAGTGAAAGACAGGGAAGTCTTGCATGCTGCAAAGAGTCGGACATGACTGAGCAATTGAACAACAACAGTTAAGTTAAAAGGGACCACTGTCTACATTCTATAAAATTCTATGCTATGCATCTTTAAAAATGTATGGTATTCCAGAAAGATGTGGAAAACCAACTAGTGAAACTCTAGCAAGTTGATTTATCATCATGTTAAAAAGATAGCACTGAAGAACTGAAATACAATAAGTTCTGATATTACTATTGCGTTGCCCCCTGAAAAGGGGGCAAGTGTGTAATGAAAAAACAGACACATATAATTTGGCAAGCAAAGAGTCAGTGGGCCCTCCTGCTCTCCATGGTAGGAAGACAAAATGGCTCCTTTCAGCCCACACTTTTATTGGCAGAAGTCACATGAGATCATTAGGGAATATCTATACTGGGGAGTTTGATTAGCACACCATAAAGAAAGAGTAAAGTTAAGTCTCTGCTGCTGCTGCTGCTGCTAAATTGCTTCAGTCGTGTCAGACTCTGTGCGACCCCATAGATGGCAGCCCACCAGGCTCCCCCATCCCTAGGATTCTCTAGGCAAGAGTACTGGAGAGGGTTGCCATTGCCTTCTCCTATTGATCAGCAATAACTTATTTTTTTTCCCATGGGGATGGATGGCAGGGTAGGCAGTGAAGTGGAGCAGAGAGCATGTCCCCCTCCAAGAATGTCCATTCGGCATGCTTACTAGGACAATCATGAGGGTGCCATTTGCCACACCCTCAAGTCATGGGGTAGGTTCTGATCTCTACTCTGCCAGGCTGCAACACTGCATCTCTGTGATGATTTAAATAACTTTATTTTTGTTGCTCAGTTGTGTTCCATTATTTGTGACCCCATGGACTGTAGACTGCCAGGCTCCTCTATCCATGGAATTCTCCAGGCAGGAATACTGGAGTGGGTTGCCATTCCTTTCTCCAGGAGATCTTTCTGACCCAGGAATTAAAACTAGGTCTCCTGCATTGCAGGCAGATTCTTTACCATCTGTGACACTAGCGTAACTTTCAGTTCAGTTCAGTTGCTCAGTCGTGTCCGACTCTTTGTGACTCCATGAATTGCATCACACCAGGCCTCCCTATCCATCAGCAGCTCCCAGAGTTTACTCAAACTCATGTCCATCAAGTCGGTGATGCCATCCAGCCATCTCATCCTCTGTCATCTCCTTCTCCTCCTGCCCCCAATCCCTCCCAGCATCAGAGTCTTTTCCAAAGAGTCAACTCTTCCCATGAGGTGGCCAGAGTACTGGAGTTTCAGCTTTAACATCATTCCTTCCAATGAACCCCCAGGACTGATCTCCTTTAAAGTGGACTGGTTGGATCTTTCAGTCCAAGGGACTCTCAAGAGTCTTCTCCAACAGTCAAAAGCTTTGGCATAGTTAATAAAGCAGAGTAGATGTTTTTATGGAACTCTCTTGCTTTTTTGATGATCCAGTGGATGTTGGCAATTTGATCTCCGATTCCTCTGCCTTATCTAAAACCAGCTTGAACATCTGGTACTTTACAGTTCACGTATTGCTGAAGCCTGGCTTGGAGAATTTTGAGCATTACTTTACTAGCATGTGAGATGAATGCAATTGTGTGGTAGTTTGAGCATTCTTTGGCACTAACTTTCTTTGGGATTGGAATGAAAACTAATCTTTTTAGACCTCTAAAAATATAAATGCTAAACCTCCTATATCAGCACTCTAGGACTGCCAGTAACAAAGTACCACAAATTGTGTGGTTTATCACAACAGAAACTTATTGTCTCACCATACTGGAGTCTGGAAGTCCAAACTCAAACTGTTGGCAGGGCCAAGCTCTTTCTAACACCTGTAGGGGAGAATTCCTCACCTCTCACAGTTTCCAGTGGCCCCAGATGTTCCTTGGTTTGAAACAACCAACATACATCCAATCTCTGCCTGCATCCTCCTCTCATTACTCTCTTCCCTGTGTTGCTTCTCCTTTTTTTTTATCAGGACTTCAGTCATATGGAATTATTAAGGTCCACCCTACTCCAGTATGATCTCATCTTAACTAATTAAATCTGAAAAGATACTAATTCTGAATAAAGTCATATTCTGAAGTACTTAGGATTAGGATTTCAGTGTATCCTTTTGGAGGAAAGAATTCAACACAAAACACCTACCTCCCCACAGCCAAAGTATATACATCAGTAACCACAAAAAGAAAAAGCATTGGTTATTACTTTAATAAAATAACCTACACAAGTTATGTTTGCTTCCAATTGATGATCTCAAACATGATGAATTGTATGCCTTATACCCAAGAAAAAATTGTAATCCCCTAATAGCACTAGCAGATCAACTTGCTTTTATTCCTAACTTAAAGTGAGAGGAACAGAGACACAGAAAGTGAATTGTCCCAGGCACACAGTCCATTGAGTCGGTATTGCCATCAAACCATCTCATTCTCTGTAGTCCCCTTCTCCTCAAGCCTTTAATCTTTCCCAGCAACAAGGTCTTTTCAAATGAATCAGCTCTTCCTATCAGGTGGCCAAAGTATTAGAGTTTCAGCTTCAGCATCAGTCCTTCCAATGAACACTCAGGACTGACCTCTGGGTATTCCCATCTCTTTCAGAATTTTCCACAGTTTATTGTGATCCACAGTCAAAGGTTTTGCCATAGTCAATAAAGCAGAAATAGATGTTTTTGTGGAACTCTCTTGCTTTTTCAATGATCCAGCATAAATTGGCAATTTGATCTCTGGTTCCTCTGCCTTTTCTAAAACCAGCTTGAACATCTGGAAGCTCATGGTTCACGTATTGCTGAAGCTTGGCTTGGAGAATTTGAGCATTACTTTACTAGCGTGTAAGATGAGTGCAATTGTGCAGTAGTTTGAGCATTCTTTGGCATTGCCTTTCTTTGGGTTTGTGATGAACACTGACCTTTTCCAGTCCTGTGGTCACTGCTGAGTTTTTTAATTTGCTGGCATATTGAGTGCAGCACTTTCATAGCATCATCTTTTAGGATTTGAAATAACTCAACTGGAATTTTATCACCTCCACTAGTCATGCTTCCTAAGGCCCATTTGACTTCACATTCCAGGATGTCTGGCTCTAGGTGACTGATGATACCATCGTGATCATCTGGGTCATGAAGATCTTTTCTGTANAAAACTCTATTAGCCTTTGCCCTGCTTCATTCTGTACTCCAAGGCCAAATTTGCCTGTTATTCTAGGTGTTTCTTGACTTCCTACTTTTGCATTCCAGTCCCCTATAATGAAGAGGACATCTTTTTAAGTGGTAGTTCTAAAAGGTCTTGCAGGTCTTCATAGAACCATTCAACTTCAGCTTCTTCAGGATTACTGGTGGGAGCATAGCCTTGGATTACTGTGATATTGAAAGTTTGCCTTAGAAACGAACAGAGATCATTTTGATGGTTTTGAGATTGCATCCAAGTACTGCATTTTGGACTCTTGTTGACTATGAGGGCTACTCCATTTTTTCTAAGGGATTGCTGCCTGCAGTAGTAGATATAATAGTCATCTGAGTTAAATTCACCCATTCCAGTCCATTTTAGTTTGCTGATTCCTAAAATGTCGATGTTTACTTTTGCCATCTCCTATTTCACCACTTCCAATTTGCCTTGATTTAAACCGGTCCATTCTGAAGGAGATCAGCCCTGGAATTTCTTTGGAAGGAATGATGCTAAAGCCGAAACTCCAGTACTTTGGCCACCTCATGTAAAGAGTTGACTCATTGGAAAAGACTGATGCTGAGAAGGATTGGGGGCAGGAGGAGAAGGGGACGACAGAGGATGAGATGGCTGGATGGCATCATTGACTCGATGGACGTGAGTCTGAGTGAACTCTGGGAGTGGGTGATAGACAGGGAGGCCTGGCGTGCTGCGATTCATGGGGTCACAAAGAGTCAGACGTGACTGAGCGACTGAACTGGACTGAACTGATGGACCTAACATTTCAGGTTCCTATGCAATAATGCTCTTTATAGCACCAGACCTTGCTTCTATCACCAGTCACATCCACAACTGGGTATTGTTTTTGCTTTGACTATGTCTCTTCATTCTGTCTGGGGTTATTTCTCCACTGATCTCCAGTAGCATATTGGGCACCTGCCGACTGGGGAGTTAATCTTTTAGTGTTCTGTCTTTTTGCCTTTTCATACTGTTCATGGGGTTCTCAAGGCAAGAATACTGACGTAGTTTTCCATTCCATTCTCCAGTGGACCACATTTTGTCAGAACTCTCCAACATGACCCGTCCATCTTGGGTGGTCCTACATGGCATGGCTTGGTTTTATTGAGTTAGACAGGGCTGTGGTCCATGCGATTAGATTGGTTCGTTTTCTGTGATTGTGGCTTCAGTCTGTCTGCCCTCTGATGCCCTCTCTCAGTGCCTCCTATCTTACTGGGATTTCTCTTACCTTGGATGCAGAGTATCTCTTCATGGCTGCTCCAGCAAAGTGCAACCACTGTTCCTTACCTTGGATGTGGGATATCTCCTCACCACCACCGCTATTGACTTTGGACATGGGTTATCTCCTCTTGGCCACTCTCCACTCCAGAAAAATGGTATAGATGATCTTATTTGCAAAACAGGAATAGAGACACAGACATAGAGAACAAGTGTATGGACAACAAGGGGAGAAAAGTGATTGGGTGGGAGGAATTGGAAGATTGGTATTGACATACACACACTATTGATACTATTTATTAAACAGATAACTAATGCCAATCTATATAGCCCAGCAAACTCTACCAAATGCTCTGTAGTGACCTAAATGGGAAGGAAATCCAAAAAAGAGGGAATATATTTAAGCATGTAGCTGATTAACTTTACTGTACAACAGAAAATAACACAACAAATAAAGAAACTATACTCCAATAAAATTACTAAAAAATAAACAAATTGTGCTAGTTAACAAGTATATCAACACTGGATTCAAGTGACACCCATTTGCAGTTCACTATATTCTGATGATCATAGAACAAAAATGTCCTATGATCTAGGCTGAAAAAGCAGTAGATACTGCTTTTACATGAGCCAGGGAGAATTTTCTGCATTGCATGCACACTTTAGGCCACCTTTGTAGAATTATTATTACTTGTCTGTCAGACCATTTTTCTTGTCTGTGTATAGACCATAGGAATTAGCCCAGGGCTCCCGTGTGCATAGGAATGTGCTAAACAAGAGAAGGGTGGAATATGAAACAAGGAATGAGATTTGTTAGTAAAACTTAAAGATACTCAAAAATTCATCTCTGCTCCAAGGTGTTTTTCAGATAGAGATTTCCCGTCAGTGTGAATTTTAAGGCCCTGTTTGGCACATTTGTATACACACATACATACCCAACACACTTTATAGTTCTGATCTGGTAACCATGCTGAAGCTCCTTTGAAAGCTACATTCCTTCCTGAATCACACTGTGACAGGTTAATGCCTCTTTTCCACCACTGTTACTATGCCAGAATGATTGATGATATAATGTGCAGGCATCCATTTGAAAAAAAGCCATTGAGTCTTAGTGTGAATTTAGGTGTTGATGAAAGATGAGCTCTTCCTTAAAAGAACATATGTTGATCATGAAACCTCTGGAGAAACAATTAGAAATGCACTATTCATTTTTAAGAGCGTTTAATTACTGGTTAGACAGCAGATAGCAGTATTCCTATAATCTTCTTTGTGCAATCACTGGCATGAATGATCAGACCGTGAAATATCCTGTAAATAATTTCAGAAAACTGGAAGTTAGGGCAGGGACAACAACCTCATTAATAGTCATCAGAAACTTTGTTGGGAAGCCTGGTGTAGTGTGAGGCTACTCAGCTTCATGCTGCTGTTGACATTTTAAAAAGTCACAAGTATCATTTTGGGCACCTAACATTCATTTCTGAAATAAAAGATAAGGTAAATATATAATAAATAAGAACAATGGAACATTTTCACTTCTTATCAAACAACTTGTCGAGGGAGCGTTTAAACATAATTTTGCTGGTCAGAGCTATAGAATTAACTATTGTGGTCAATAGAATGCCAGTTAGCTAGAAAGATAAAACTGACAGGAAGTAACACTTCTTTGATGCTACTTCTTTTAACACTGCTGCTGCTAGGTCTAGACACCACTCAAAATTTTCTTTGCATTTCATATGTGAAACTGTCTAGCTGACTCACATCGGAGAAAGCAATGGCGCCCCATTCCAGTACTCCTGCCTGGAAAATCCCATGGGCGGAGGAGCCTGGTAGGCTGCAGTCTATGGGGTCATGAAGAGTCGGACACGACTGAGCGATTTCATTTTCNTAGAATGCCAGTTAGCTAGAAAGATAAAACTGACAGGAAGTAACACTTCTTTGATGCTACTTCTTTTAACACTGCTGCTGCTAGGTCTAGACACCACTCAAAATTTTCTTTGCATTTCATATTTGAAACTGTCTAGCTGACTCACATTGGAGAAAGCAATGGCGCCCCACTCCAGTACTCTTGCCTGGAAAATCCCATGGGCAGAGAAGCCTGGTAGGCTGAAGTCTATGGGGTCATGAAGAGTCGGACACGACTGAGCGACTTCATTTTCACTTTTCATTTTCATGCAGTGAGAAGGAAATGGCAATCCACTCCAGTGTTCTTGCCTGGAGAATCCCAGGGATGGAGGAGCCTGGTGGGCTGCCGTCCACGGGGTCGCACAGAGTTGGACACGACTGAAGCAACTTAGCAGCAGCAGCAGCAGCAGCAGCAGCTGCAGCAGCTGACTCACATGATTTTTTCTGTTGTGCTCCTTTATGTAAATGTGGAAGGGTTGTATAATGTTATTAATAGAAAGATTATTCTATATTCCAGAAGATGTAGACCTAAAATTGATTATTTCATAGACATAAGCATTAAGAAAGCCAATTAATATATTCCTGGGATACTCAGTTTAGTTATTATTTTGGTGGCATAATTTCACATTAATTTTTGAATTGGTTATATATTTTGCATTTGAAATACTCTCAGACTTGCCAAAATGCTATCATCAGAATACTGAGGTACCCAAAGGATAACCCAGTGTTAACTGTTTGTTTTTCTTTAGGCAAAAATTTAGTGGTATACTGAATTATGCCCATTCTGATCTCTGTGAGGAATTGCTGTTACCCATGGCACCCCACTCCAGTACTCTTGCCTGGCAAATCCCATGGACGGAGGAGCCTGGTGGGCTGCAGTCCATGGGGCCGCTACGAGTCGGACACGACTGAGCAACTTCACTTTCACTTTTCACTGTCATGCATTGGAGGAAGGAAATGGCAACCCACTCCAGTGTTCTTGCCTGGAGAATCCCAGGGACAGGGGAGCCTGGTGGGCTGCCGTCTATGGGGTCGCACAGAGTTGGACATGACTGAAGTGACTTAGCAGCAGCAGCAGCAGCAGCATCCTGGAATATCTTTTTTGTGCAAATCACTAATTAGTGATTCTACTACAAATTTGTTTATCTTGATGTTTTATAGAGTTTAAATGTAAATATTTCTTGCAAAGTTAAGACTGTAAGCTTATATCAACCATTTATATTGCCTGATTAATTTTTATTTCTTGAATTGAGAATATGGTTGGCCAAGAAGAAAAGGGCAAGATCTAAACCACAATGCAAGTTGCTTAGGGATAAAGCAGGTACTTCCTATTGCTGGATAAGAAAGGGACTTAAATAAGAAGCTAGAGACTTGTTAAAAAACAAACAAACAAACAAAAAAACATAAATATCAGTCTCATGATTTTCCTCAGGGCTGGGCCAGTTTAAGACTCTGAAGATGACTCATAGGAACATCTGAAACAGCCTCATAGATCTTAAGCAGATAAAACATAGGTATTATTGTCTTGTTTTTGTTGTTGTTTGTTTGTTTTTTGACCCTGTGGAGATTTCCTAGAATATCTTTATGTATCTATTTATAAAAGATAGAAAGTGGGTTTGAAATTAGTTTGGAATTGCATTTCTTACTCCTTGGAAGAAAAGTTATGACCAACCTAGATAGTATATTCAAAAGCAGAGACATTGCTTTGCCAACTAAGGTCTGTCTAGTCAAGGCTAGACCTTGACTAGATAGCCTATTCAGAAGCAGAGACATTACATTGCCTACATAGGTCCATCTAGTCAAGGCTATGGTTTTTCCAGTGGTCATGTATGGATGTGAGAGTTGGACTGTGAAGAAGGCTGAGTGCTGAAGAATTGATGCTTTTGAACTCTGGTGTTGGAGAAGACTCTTGAGAGTCCCTTGGACTGCAAGGAGATCCAACCAGTCCATTTTGAAGGAGATCAAAATGGGATCTCCTTCAAAGGAAACCCTGGGATTTCTTTGGAAGGATTGATGCTAAAGCTGAAACTCCAATACTCTGGCCACCTCATGTGAAGAGTTGTCTCATTGGAAAAGACTCTGATGCTGAGAGGGATTGGGGGCAGGAGGAGAAGGGGATAACAGAGGATGAGATGGCTGGATGGCATCACTGACACGATGGACGTGAGTTTGAGTGAACTCCGGGAGTTGGTGATGGACAGGGAGGCCTGGCATGCTGTAATTCATGGGGTCGCAAAGAGTTGGACACGACTGAGCGACTGAACTGAAATGAACTGAACTGCTATATCAGCTATATAAATACTAACCTAAATTACATGCTCACAAAAATATGATCATTTTTCTGCAAGAGCCTATGCCAAGGGTCAGGGTTGTGGACTGAGCAGGAAACAGTCAATACAGCAGGACAGGTTTCCTCAAATCCTATACAATCCCAGGAAATGTCTGCTTTGAGGAATTGCTCTTGTCTGATTCCTGGAAAAGAGCTTCTGAACCCTTGTAATATTCTGCCTGGTAGAGGATTTTTGTATGCCTGAAGTCTTGGGTCATGCCAACTATGACCAGTTTGATCAGGTAAATATATCCTAACGATATAATCCATGTGGCCAGCTTTCTTTGTGGGCAAGATTTTGCAAGTGTTGTCACACACCATTGCCAGGAGAATGAAGCATGTCCTCATGTATCTCAGCAAGGCAAGGGAATCTTGAGCCTGGTTTCTCCTGAACTTCACACCGTGTGCTCTTTTCCTTTGCTAACTTTGATTTGTATCCATTTGCTATAATAAACTGTGAGACTGGCAGATTTTTTGAGTTCTGCAAGTCCTTTAAGGAAATCATCAAGCCTCAGGGTGATCTTGGGGACTCTGGACACAGCTCCATTTCCTGCTTTTTTTACCCTCTTCAAGTGAACTTTTAAAGCGATTTAACATCTTTCCAGACCTGATCCCACTCTCCAGATATTTCTAATTAAATGTAGTTCCTTTAGGACTTCTAAAATTAAACATGTAGTTAATAAAACTTTATAGAAGTCTACATCTTTTGAGGTGATATCTATATTTGTATCTATAATCTATCTCTATATCTATCCTCCCCAAAAGTTAAAAACTGAATATACATAGATAAATAGCAAAAGAGACATATTTAGATATAGATATATAGATATAGATATATAGATAGATAGATATAGATATCTGTTCTGGTTCAGATTTCACTGTGACTTTTAGATAGTATTGGTTGATTTTTGTTTTCAGCTTTAAGTCCTTTTCTTATTTCATTAAAGACTACATTTTTTGTGTGTATTTTTACTTCTACATTTTATTTTGTTCTTCATTTTTTTTGTTGTTTTCAGTGGATTTCAAGAGATACAAAAATGTCTTTATTCTTAGATTTTTTGCTAGTTATCTTTGATTCCTTTGTAGTATCTGAGTGAGTGAGTGAAATCGCTCAGTCGTGTCTGACTCTTTGCAACCCCATGTACTGTAGCCTACCAGGCTTCTCCGTCCATGGGATTCTCCAGGCAAGAATACTGGAGTGGGTTACCATTTCCTTCTCCAGGGGATCTTCCTGACCCTGGGATCAAACCCGGGTCTCCTGCATTGGAGGCAGATGCTTTAACCTCTGAGCCACCAGGGAAGAGTGTAAAATGCATTGGACTAAATCACTTTCAAAGAATAGTACCAGACATCAACCAAGCACTAAGTAAATTGCAGCTATTACTGTTATTTCCATTTATTTTATTCATATATATATATATATTCTTATCTAAAAGAATTATGAATTCTTTCAAGAAGACACTGAATAATTCAAACCAAAAAATGACGTGTGAATCATTATTTGCTTATTTTTGTAGGTAGAACACCTTTCAGAGATGTTACTAAAAAGTACAATCTGAGACAGTATTCTATAAAGTGTAAAATTAGCCTGATTAGTGATTTAAAAAAAATAGGATTTAGGATGAAGGGAAAATAAAGATACTACAAGACATGAACTACCTATTCAAAAAGTGCTCTTAAATT
Organism: Redunca redunca; assembly: GCA_006410935.1. Lineage (NCBI taxonomy): Eukaryota > Metazoa > Chordata > Mammalia > Artiodactyla > Bovidae > Redunca > Redunca redunca. Next base: position 73,447 of record SJYQ01094262.1, on the reverse strand, counting down.
AATAGGCATTATTTTGAATAGTAACCTAGAGAATTCTTAGAGAACTGATGAAAGTACTGAATTACTAGCTTTACTGTCAATCTGAAACAAACAAGCTCTGTTTTGAACAGAAATAATCTAACAGAAACAAAAACAAACCAAAAAATTGTATACATTGTCTTAATCATGTTGTGGAAATCAGTAGTATTAACTGAGGTCTGTAGGGGAACAAAATATCTCTTCAGCATGTTTCTTTTTTACAGCAGAAAACAACCAAGGCCTAAAAGACTCAGAGAGAAACTTGCTGGGCCTTCTCTTTATCACTTAAAACATGTAGATAGAGGATCTATTCCAGGAAACAAGCTACCACCACAGATAACTGTAGTATGAACTAGGTGTATAGATAGGGAAGAAACCAGCAAAGTCTATCTGTTAAGATTCCACTATGCTTCCCAGGCCAAATTTGCCTGTTACTCCAGGTGTTTCTTGACTTCTTACTTTTGCATTCCAGTCTCCTATAATGAAAAGGACATCTTTTTTGGGTGTTAGTTCTAAAAGGTCTTGTAGGTCATCATAGAACCGTTCAACTTCAGCTTCTTCAGTGTTACTGGTTGGGACACAGACTTGTATTACTGTGATATTGAATGGTTTGCCTTGGAAACAAACAGAGATCATTCTGTCATTTTTGAGATTGCATGCAAGTACTGCATTTCGGACTCTTGTTAACCATGATGGCTACTCCATTTCTTCTAAGGGATTCCTGCCCGCAGTAGTAGGTATAATGGTCATCTGAGTTAAATTCACCCATTCCAGTCCATTTTGGTTTGCTGATTCCTAGAATGTCAACGTTCACTCTTACCATCTCTTGTTTGACCATTTCCAATTTGCCTTGATTCATGGACCTGACATTCCAGGTTCCTATGCAATATTGCTCTTTATAGCATCAGACCTTGCTTCTATCACCAGTCACATCCACAACTGGGTATTATTTTTGCTTTGGCTCCATCCCTTCATTCTTTCTGGAGTTATTTCTCCACTGATCTCCAGTAGCATATTGGGCACCTACTGACCTGGGGAGTTCCTCTTTCAGTATCCTATCATTTTGCTTTTTCATACTGTTCATGGGATTCTCAAGGCAAGAATACTGAAGTGGTTTGCCATTAGTAAAGTAATGCTCAAAACTCTCCAAGCCAGCCTTCAGCAATACATGAACCGTGAACTCCCTGAAGTTCAAGCTGGTTTTAGGAAAGGCAGAGGAACCAGAGATCAAATTGCCAACATCTGCTGGATCATGGAAAAAGCAAGAGAGTTCCAGAAAAACATCTCTTTCTGCTTTGTTGACTATGCCAAAGCCTTTGACTGTGCAGATCACAATAAACTGTGGAAAATTCTGAAAGAGATGGGAATACCAGACCACCTGACCTGCCTCTTGAGAAACCTGTATGCAGGTCAGGAAGCAACAGTTAGAACTGGACATGGAACAACAGACTGGTTCCAAATAGGAAAAGGAGTACGTCAAGGCTGTATATTGTCACCCTGCTTATTTAACTTATATGCAGAGTACATCATGAGGAACACTGGACTGGAAGAAGCACAAGCTGGAAGCAAGATTGCCAGGAGAAATATCAATAACCTCAGATATGCAGATGACACCACCTTTACGGCAGAAAATGAAGAGGAACTAAAAAGCCTCTTGATGAAAGTGAAAGTGGAGAGTGAAAAAGTTGGCTTAAAGCTCAACATTCAGAAAATGAAGATCATGGCACCTGGTCCCCTCACTTCATGGGAAATAGATGGGGAAACATTGGAAACAGTGTCAGACTTTATTTTGGGGGGCTCTAAAATCACTGCAGATGGTGACTGCAGCCATGAAATTAAAAGATGCTTACTCCTTGGAAGGAAAGTTGTGACCAACCTAGATAGCATATTGAAAAGCAGAGACTTGACTTTGCCAACAAAGGTCCATCTAGTCAAGGCTATGGCTTTTCCAGTGGTCATGTATGGATGTGAGAGTTGGACTGTGAAGAAAACTGAGCACCAAAGAACTGATCCTTTTGAACTGTGGTGTTGGAGAAGACTGTTGAGAGTCTCTTGGACTGCAAGGAGATCCAACCAGTCCATTCTGAAGGAGATCAGCCCTGGGATTTCTTTGGAAGAAATGATGCTGAATCTGAAGCTCCAGTACTTTGGCCACCTCATGAGATGAGTTGACTTATTGGAAAAGACTCTGATGCTGGTTGGGATTGGGGACAGGAGGAGAAGGGGACGACAGAGCATGAGATGGCTGGATGGCATCACTGACTCGATGGACGTGAGTTTGAGTGAACTCCGGGAGTTGGTGATGGACAGGGAGGCCTGGCATGCTGCGATTCATGTGGTTGCAGAGTTGGACACAATTGAGCGACTGAACTGAATTGAGCAGCACCTGGGAAGCATGAGAATTTGAGATTACTTGAGCTCTATGCTCCTATAAAAGTCATTTCTACCTGACCCTTTGGAACACTAATCCATCTTATAGTTGAAGCATTGTCTCTACTGTAAGTGTCTCTCTTCCCCATTACAATAGACTTTTCCAATAATGTTGAGAACTGAAAGAGGGAAATATTTTTTCTCACCATTTTCTTGGTCCTGGCTGAGGAATGGGAGATGATTTAACATTAAGTCACATCAGAATTTAATTCAAAATTTTGACTAGATGCTCTACCTACTGATTCAGGGGTATATTTCTATATTCAAGTGAGTACTCAGAAGTGGATTGGAAAATAATTTTTTCTAGTAGGAGTTATCCAGAGATGGGAAGGGTACATAGGTTGGAGGATGTACTCTGAACAAAGTTTAAAGCAATGATGGGGGAGAAGAACATAGAATACATTTCTAGGTTGAGTTTTACTGTTTTTTATATTTTGGATTTGGTATTATAAGAAAACAAAATTGCAAGCAATCCAAATAAATAATGAATAAATAAAATGTTGCACATTTATATGATTGTAATAATATATAAAATGAAATATAGACATAAGCATCATTCATATTGAGAATAAAAAGCTAATAGCAGAAGAATATTTAATATGTTACAATTTATAAAATATTCAAGACTGTGGAAAATTACACAATGTGTCATTTGGGAGTGCATAATACATATGAGGTAAGCCTATAGAGGAAATCAGTGAAATTTCAGGATAATGATGCTGGAAACAGCCTCTGTGCACCTGTGCTACTGAATCAAATCTCAGAGACAGAGTTTTGGGTGAAGCAGAAAAGAATAGCTATATTGGTTTGCCAACAAAGAGGGACACAGAAGGCTCCTGAAAAACTGTGTGTCCCAACCAGGAGGATTTGATGAGTAGTTGACGGTAAAACGTCTGCCTACAGTGTGGGAGACCTGGGTTCGATCCCTGGGTCAAGAAGATCCCCTGGAGAAGGAAATGGCAACCCACTCCAGTACTCTTGCCAGGAAAATCCCATGGATGGAGGAGCGTGGTAGGCTACAGTCCATGGGGTCACAAAGAATCTGACAGGACTGAGAGACTTCACTTTATAGCAACAGATCAGGGGTGGGGTTGTTGATAAGATTAGGTGTTTGCAGGGCCTACACTCCTTTAATATGGCCTCAGATGGTCTCCTGACAAGCTTCTCTGGTTCTTGAGGCTAACAAACTGTAATGATCTCCCTGGAATGAGGATCGCTTCATCTTCCATTTATTGGGGATTTAGTTCTATAAAGAATTTAGCTGGTGATCCAGTGGTCAAGACCCTTTGCTTTCAATGCAGCGGGCACAAGTTGGGGAACTAAGATCCCACATGCCAGGGGATGTAAAAAAAATGGGGGGGGCGGACTTCCCTTGTGGCTCAGCTGGTAAAGAATCTGTCTGCAATGGGGGAGACCTGGGTTTGATCCCTGGGTCTGATCCCTGGGTCAGGAAGATATCTTGGAGAAGGGAAAGGCTACCCACATCAGGATTCTTGGGCTTACCTTGTTGCTTGGCTGATAAAGAATCCACTTGCAATGAGGGAGACCTGGGTTCAATCACTGGATTGTGAAGATCCCCTGGAGAAAAAAACTGGCAACCCACTCCAGCCTTCTTGCCTGGAAAATCCCATGGACAGAGGACTTGTGGATTACAGTTCATAGTACTGCAGGGTCAGATCTGACTGAGCAGGCAGGCAGGTGTCTGAACTTATAGTTCTATTACGAAATTGAAAATCATTCAGATTAGTGGTTTTACAAGTTGTTTGCTTGCAAATCCCTTGAAAAATTTCTATTCATTCATATAGTAAAGAGCTCAAAAGGTACTGTTATGTGGAGCCTTTGAGGCAGAACTAAGACCCTGCCTCAAGGCTGTGTTTCTTGGCTGTTCCTCCCTCCTCCCTGCATCTCATCCCTTCTCTTAACCTGCCTTCTGGAATGCAGGGAAGATCACTGAAGTTTAACAGAAAGGCTCCTGAGCCCAGGAGACCCCACGGCAGGGTACTGCTCCCTTTCAATAATGGATGCATGAGCGATACAAAGAAGAAAAACAGGGTTTTTAAGAGCTTGGGTAATTTCAAACTCTTAAAACGGATGATGTGTAATGTACAGCAATGTACACATTCATGTTAATAATTTTTTAAATTTATAAAAATACCTATTCTATAATATGTAAATAATCATTCCATTAAAATAAGAAAAAAAAATAGCAAGAAGCAGTATGGAGAATTTGGCCATGCAATGGCATGGTTTCAGTAAGGTCCAACAAATTTGTTTTTAAAAATAGGATAGACAAAGAAGAATCCTACTAGTTCTTGACTGCAGCTGTGATTCATTTGTGAAATACTGTATTTCTTAAACACATTTAATATTTTCAACTTAGAGCATATTACAAAGGAAAGGTTTTCTTCTATCTATTTGGAAAATTGATTCAATTAAAGAGAATCTCATTTTTGAAAACATAACATTTCACAATTGAGAAAATATTAAAACAGCCTTCAATCAATCTAGGTTATAGATTATGTTGTCATTTTGCCTCTCACTGTATCCTTTGTGCTGTGCTTAGTCACTCAGTTGTTTACAGCTCTTGGAGACCCCATGGACTGTAGCCCACCAGGCTCCTCTATCCATGGGAATTCTCCAGGCAAGAATACTGGAGTGGGTTGCCAGGCTCTCCTCCAGGGGATCTTCCCAACCCAGGGATTGAACCCAAGTCTCCCACATTGCAGGCAGATTCTTTACTAGCTGAGCTACCGGGAAAGTCCTATGTCCTATAGTGTTGCTATTTTCTTATTTGATTACTTTGTCTAACTGTTCCCAGGAGGATGTGGAAAAGAAGGCAAGGAAGGTAAAACCTACAATTTATTTTTTTAATTCACATGTTAAGTTAATGATGGATCCAGCATTAGAGCCTAATTCCAAACCAGAAAGTGATTTAGACTATTTTCTTATCTGGAAAGAGAAAAAAGAAAACTTTATTTCTGGACAACTGCTAGGCTTTTATTTGTAACTACATAAACATAAATACTTGTGATGATGTCTTCACTACTACAGTTTTGAAAATAATTCCCACAGATGTTGATTCCTGCTTCTACAGACATTTAAACCAAACTATGTCTTCCTTATTTGCATATGCTGTCAACAAGCTGCACTGTGGTGTAATTCCTACCAGAGCTTTCCCTCCTGTAAATGGAACAGTCAGGATGGGGTTTTATTTCAACTGACTGTGTAACCCAAGAGCTTAACTAATTACACTACAGTTTAAAATAAATCTTTAGTGCACTATCTTAAAGAATTAATATAGTATGAAGAAAAATCACTTTGAGAAAGATGGCTTCACTGCATTCTGTAAGTCTCTGAAATCTGATCTGCACTAAAGTGGCCGACAAGCCATTAGAGAGCAAGTAGGAATGACATTCAAAGCAAGCATTTCCACAGCCTCATCAAAAATGTGCTGAAATGATAACAGTGAATATGTATTCGAACTTTAATTTAGTCTCCTAAGTGACCTTGATCATTTGATTGGGCTGTATCTAAGATAGTGTTTTCAAATGCATTTATAAGTGCCTAAAGCAAGAGATGAGTAAAAATATCCTTCAAACAGCTACCCTGAAGATTTCTCGGATTAGGAAAGAAAATGCAAAAAACCAGTTTGGCTCATTAATAATTCAACATCTTTCTGATTTTAAAAATGCCCTCCAGTCAAAATCTTAACTTTCTTTCTTTTCTTTTCCCAGAAAATTCTTATTAGTGAGAGCTCTAAGGCATTAGTAAAATATTTTTGGACTGTTTTTTATTTGTGTCAAAGTTGTGCCTTTTCATTATGCCTTCCTGATTTGTCTGGAAAATCCAGATTTCCTGGCACCTGCATATCGTATGTCCTTCTGTTTGGGGTGTTTTTCTCACTTACTTCCACGTTGCTGTTTTTCTGATGTACATAACTGGCTCTGATAAAAACCAATATGTATATAACTTGTAGAGAAACTGTGTAGTTTCAAAATAAATTTGTTCTATAGTAAAACTGTCATGTAAAATATTTAAAATAAAATTTATTTCCTTAAATTATAAGATAATTGGATGGCATCACTGACTCAATGGACAATGAGTTTGAGCAACCTCTGGGAGATATTGAAGGACAGGGAAGCCTGGTGTGCTGCAGTTCATGGAGTCACAAAGAATCAGACACAACTTAGCAACTGAACAACAAAAAATTTAAGAATAGCCCCTATATTAAAACCATCTCACAATACCACAGATTTTGTTATATTAAAAAATCATGAGTATATCTCTTTCATTTATACTCTGACTCTGAATATGTTATCCTTGCTTTAATACATATATAATTATTTTCATATAATATAGTATATTCAAATATTTAAATAGCCAGGTATTTGTGTATTCCTTCCTTACAAACAATTGGGGAAAAGTTCTTTTATTCAGCAATTATTTTTTGAGCACTTACTATGTGCTTGCAATGGTGCTATGCATTAAATATTTTTTAGTAACTAGAAAAGAGTCTGCCTATCTACTGGTATTTCATGGACAAATAAGCAACAATGATAAGAGTAAGGGTTATTAAATGGACAAATAAAGGGTGCTATGTGACCACAGATGGAAATTTAACTCAGTCTTGAGGGGTGAGTAAAGACTTCCCAGAAGATGAAATGCCTATACTGAGTTCTATAAAAATAATTGGAATTTGAATCAGAAATATTATGTAGATTTAGGCTTGTGGGCAGGATGACTTTATTATGAGCATAGACTTCAGAAAAGAAAGAATATATATGTTTAGGAATGTTGAAGTGATACATTATTTTGTGTATGAGGAACTTTCTAGCATTCCATACTATATCATTTATTTTTGTCTAAATATACAAGCCTAAAATGACATATAGTGCATTGCCAAATTCAGTAATTAAATAAGAATATAGTATATAGTAAGAGAGGAGAAGTTAAGGAGGTGACTTTTAACCTGAAGCTCACACGAGCAGCTGTAAAATACTTTAAATCAAACACAGAGAAATTCATCTAAAACCTGTTGGTAGTTCTCTTCACTATTGTCTTATGTTGTGATAACTTGCTTGATTGTACCTTCCCTCCCAGATCACAAGCCTTCTGAGGGTATAATCTGTATCTACTTATGTTTTGCTGGTTTGCCCTTCCAGTTTAGAGTAGTATATAGAGCATAGGGATGCATTTGAATAAGCAAGTGATTACCTATAGGCAAGTGTTTTGACATGTATATAAATTAGAAATTTTATATTTTATAGAAAGAAAAGCTATTATGAAATAAAAATACATTTTCTGATGAAGCTGCTGTTATTGCTTTAATTTCCAAGTTTTGGTGATATGTGTTTAATGCAGGAGACACAAGAGACACGGGTTTTATTCCTGAGTCAGGAAGATCCTCTAGAGTAGGAAGTGGCAATCCATTTCAGTATTCTTACCTGGAAAATTCTCTGGACAGAGGAGCCTGATGGGCTACAGTTCGTGGAGTCTCAAAGAATCGGACATGACTGAGTAAACAACAAAAAAGCTAGTCTTTCCATTTTTTTTTTCATTTTTTTATTACTTAACACCAAATTCTATCTAATTCCAAAGGAGAAAGTATACATCAACAGCATGTCAGTGATAACCTTTTCTAATTCACAGTTTCCCTCCACATTGGATATTATAATCTCTTTTACAGCTACTCATTTCAGTTCAGTCCTCAGACAAGTCCAGGCTCCCAGTAATGGCAGATTCCAATTTGTTTTCCTGAGCCAACTGGCCCTCTATCTGTGTTTATTTTAAGGCATAGAGCTTATGTTTGCGAGAAGTAATCTAAATCTTTTGAAATGCTCTCTTTATCTGTCAGCACTCAGGTATACACACAAATGAAAAAGCACAAACAATCACATATATCACAAAGTAATACATAAACTGACAATTCTGTAAAAATTGGTATTTAAACAACCTTCAAATGTGTATCAAAATGATTCCATAATATTTCTAGATCAGTGTACACTATTGAACTATCTGAAGAGGTGCTTTTTTTTTTTCTTGTAAATACTTGATATGCAAAATGAAAGCTACATTTTCTTTAGATGGAAGGTATTTGGCCCCTTTAAA